>JAYMFU010044906.1:3004-14759 GCA_036784835.1 Phaeophila floridearum
GTGTGACGGAGGGGGAAACTGGCAACGTTGTGTTGGGTGTGAACAGGCTGTGCGGTGTGGTTTGTCGGCGACATGCAGCGAGGCACAGGATTAGGGTGCTTTAAACGTGGTGTTGACAATGGATTCGGGCTTGGGTTGAGTGCAAATAACGAGGAGCGGTGAAAGTAGGTTGGTGTTGTCACTGGATAGCGGTGCAGTTTGTTGCAATGGTGTGCATCCATTATGCTTGCTCTTAGCATGAGCGTTATTGGAATTGATCGCCATGCAAACCATAATGACGCTATAGCCGGGTGTCATGAGAGCCGTGTGAATCTATTTGGAGCACTTCAGAACCCACATGCACTTGACCTTTAAGCATGTCGCCGACTTACAAACACAAGTGCCCTATGTTCGCAGTCCTTGTAGTATGATTGCACGGGCGCTGGTGTGTCCATGCAGGTGGAACCAAGTCTACGTGCTCGTCGCGAGCTAAAACGTGGTGTGGGGTCGGCTTACAAGCCGAGCGTCCGGGCTGTAGCATGTCCGGCATCGGACGCGGGGTTCCGCAACGTTGACGCACGTCCAAGGACGTTGAATAGGCGCTCACGTGCACGCACGCGAAGGCGGTGCAAGCTGTGACGGCCGCGGTCTGTGGTGGTGGGGGTGGCCCGCAAGTGTTCCCGCAATGCTGATACGCTAAATACCAACGGTGCAGTCGCGGTCAATGCCACCAGGCCGTCTACTAGTGCCGACGCGGCGAGGACGCTGGCCTCCAGGTCGGCTCCATCATTTTGCAGGCGCTCTAGATGCGTACAATAGTCAACGTGGAAAGTTGCTAACGCAACTGACTGGTTGGTGGTCGTGACGTCCGCCAGCTTGTTACGTACCACGTGAGCGATGTCAGCGGCGACGTCCTTTGCGTAGTCTACAAGTGAGGCGGTTGAGGTTGGTGCTCGCTGTACAACCTGTAGCGACAAGCAAACGTCATGTGGTGTAGACGCAAGGTGGTGTGCAAGACGATGGGGATGATGGGACTTCTAGCCAACATACACCCCACTTGTAGTAGTTGAAGATTATAAAGAACGTCGATTTGGTTAGACCAGGAGCAAACACTTGGTCAAGTTCTGTGTGGCGATGATTGCAATGGGGTTGGAAATGAAGGAAGCAATGCCATTGCTGGGGGAGGTTGGGCAGCAGACGAGGAAGTTGCGGTGGTTCGGTTGTGATTGTTGCGGTACACGTCAAGCATCCGCCTGTGTATGTATTGGATGGTGTTGAGGCGCAACGAAGCCGCAGCAGTACATTGCATCTGTGGTGCAGCATGTCATACGAACAAGCCAATGAGTTGCATGCAGCAAGGACGGTCACAACACTTGTATGCAGATTGCTGTTGGGCCTTGTTTGATGCAAATGGTAGCTGTGCTGATGGGAGGCGTACCAAGATACATGGCAACAAGTAGTTGCCACCGGCTTGCGCCCCGTGATGAAATGCATTGTTTGTGAAGCCAAGCTGGTGGTACACCGCGAGCAGCTACCGATAACTAGGATCGCGCTGATGGTGTCGTAGTGCAACTGGGGTTTACATTAGGAAAGCACTGCAAACGGTGCGCTGGCTGTCAGGCGTGTGTTTGAGCACTATACTCACCAGCGCTCTACCAATGGTGTTGTTGAGCCAATTGCTCACGAGGAGAGGCAGGTGAATGCTGGTGGGTGAGAGGCGCCTACACACCAGTGTTTGAGGTACGCCCACTGCACGCGCATGATTTGCAGCTGCAGACACGTTGTCCAGCCAGAAGTGGTAGTCTCGACTGGAGCCGGGAACAAGGAGGCGTGTTGTATCGCGAAGTCGCATGATGTCCAGCAAGGTGGCGCGTCGCCACGGACGGGGCGCGGCGCCAGCAGCAGCCCAAGATGCACAGCTTGTAAATACGCGCCACGGTACCGGATCCACACATGGTAGGCGCGGCTGTGATCGACGTCATGGCCCGTGGCGCTCTCCATGATGGCACCCGGTGCGATGTCGTGGACGCGGACGGGACGCCCCGGCTCGTCCACGCAGAAGATCGGCGCATAGATGCTTGCACCCTCCGGCCATGCGCTGCTGTCGAACCGTCGGTCTATTTCCGCCATGATGGGCGCAGGCTCGTCGTGAAGCGCAATGCAAAGCAGCTTGTGAGAAAAGGTGCCGGTTCGTTTCCCGCTACGTGCCAACGCAGATCGATGCGGGATGATGTGCGAAGTGCCGTCGCGTGTTCATTAGTGCTGCGTCCCGTGCATGCTCGGAACGGCACTGTCTATGGTTCCGTGGTCGGACTCACGGTGGTACTTGGGTGGTGGCGGGGAGCGTGCGTCACAGGTGAGCGTGCGTCATGCAATGTGCGTTCGGCGCATAGATAGTGCATCGTGGCTAGTGGTGGTTGTCGCATGGCGGGCGAGGCTCGCGTGTTGCTCGTTGTGTTGTTTTGCGGCGTCGGCGCGCGTTGCAGACACGTGCATGACGAGAATGGACAGTTCACGGTGGCGGTTTCGGAAGCCGTTGTTTGATACCCCGATACCCCACGACGCATACGTCGGCGGTTGTCCGAAACAACGTGCGTCGTAGCATGCACGGTCGCGGTTGATTACGGTGTCGTTGCGCTGTTGGACGACACCGCTGGTCGGCGACGGCGCGAGTCAACGACAGCGCCTGTCAGCCGCGCCGCGCCACGGACGACATCAGTTGCGGACGACCGTCATACGCATCAAGTATATCATGCCCTTGAGACCATGTGGGAACCACCGGGACGGGGACATATGGTCATGGCCGGTGGCGCTTAAGCGGTGTCGCTGCCACGTGTAGGTGCCGGTTATGTGTGAGTGCAGGTTGTATGGCATGGTCACGGCCAGCTTGAGCGAAGCTTGGTACACTGAGCGAAGCGAACAGTGCCCACGGACGCGATGCGTTGCGGGAATATCTACTGTTGTGAGCAGTTGCACAAACTGTGCGTGACTGTGTAGGCCGTACGCGGTGTGGATGGCCATAGGTGGCGTTGCCACGGCGGTTGCAGGCGAGTTGGGCAACCAACGTGTCGACGGGGTTTGTGGGGTCTTGGACCCCAGCCAAGCACGAATCGGCGGGATAAGAACACGTTACAAGCGGCACACGACAAGACCGCGGGACGGGCAATGTGTTGCAGTCAGTTCAGGAAGGAACACATGTACATACACGCTAGCAAGCAACGAACAACTGCTGCCAACGCGTGAGTGGTTGCACACGGTACACAGGCAAAGGCAAAGGCCATGTTGTTGTTGGGAGGCATAAGGTCTAATTGCATGGCCCGCACGTCAATGGCCACCATGTCAACATGCCGGCACTGCACCGGCGACAGCAGCACCATGCCCTGAGCTGTTATGGCCGTGATGACCGTGGCCGCGGGTACATGAGAACAGTTGCACCTGGGGCAAATACATCATGGCTGTTGGAGTCCATGTCAGGCGACGCATTTCATGCTGCTGCAACACCGCCTAGCGCCGCCTAGGATGGCGCATGTTGTGGCGGTGGAGTGCCGCGGGTTGTAGCCAGGCCCACAAGCGGCGATTGGTGCCCGGTGAGCCCCAAATGTCCCCGTTCAACTGGGGGCGCACTAGTAATTGGCAACGCGTTTCAACCATGGAGCGTGCACTGGTGGGTTGCGAGTCCAACGGCATGAACAGAATATCGTCACTAGTCTGTGACGGGTTTGTGGCTTGCAGTGCATTGCGGACACCGAGTGGTGGTCGGCGTCTGTGTGCCAACATACGGCTTATTGGATCTTCGGAGGCGCCGATCCTCAGGACACGGGGCTTGGCGGACGACGAGGGCGTAGAACAGTGTGTGCGTTGAAGGTAATACACGAGGCAGTTGCGCGCGTGATGCAGTGGTACCAGCAGGGGTTGCCGCCCGCATGCGTAAGAATCTCCCTGTATACCCACGACGGCGGCCTGGCTACTGTACATGATCGGTGACGGAAGCATGTGCAGCTGTGAACATGGTGGAGTATGCAATCGGTGAGCGTGCGGCGAGCGCGGTGGTTGGCAAGCGCACCTATGTCGTCGATGGCGTTGTTGTCGTCCGGGCGCCTGTACCGAATGCTTCCTAGTGTAGACGTCGGTGGCACGACGGCGCTGCGCCGTGGCGTGCGACGTGCTGTTGGCGTGGGCTGGGGCGCACGACGCGGCGGAGGGACGACTTCCGCAGGTCCGGGTCGGTTCGTGGGTGCGTCACGTACGTCCATGGATGCGTAGGGAGGCTGGTCCGTTGCGACGCAAGGCGTTGCAAGTAGGAACTGTGTGCAAGCGAGTTTTGGACCCTGTCCGGACGAACAATGGTACGAATGTATACTCGTGGTTGGCAAGCGGCGTGTAGCATGGAAGCGCGCTGAGGACGTGTGTGCATGATCGTGTGTTACGAACGTTCCGCTGAACGGGTGGCGGTGTCGGGTTGGTTGCATGTGTGCCTCACGTAAGGGGCGTGTATGCGTCGTGACGGGTAGCATAGCGACGCGTAGTCCGGGACGATATGAACGGAGCGACAGACCGCGGTGGCTTGGTTGCGCTTGATTGGAGCATGATGTCAAGGGCCGCTCGTTGGACTTCAACATGTTTCACGTGACGAAGAACTCGGACAGCACGCGCTATCTCGACAGTTATGTACGCGCCCACGGCTTCGCCCCGGATGAGGGCCAAGACGGGCCTCACGGTCTGTTTGCAAAGCTCTTGGTGTGCGTGCCTACGTCTTCCACGGGAGCACGCCAGGTGGTCGCGCGCGGTGATCTCGCGCCATGGCTCGCGCGTTTGCCTGTAGATCTGTCGACATGGACCGTGCACGACTTGCGTGAACAGATTGCGCGAGTAGTTGTGCACGCGTGCGAATGTCCGGAGCACCCTGCCCACGTGTTTGTACGCGCGTACGTGCGAACACAAGTTCGCGATGAGTTAGAGCTGCACCCTACGCGCAGCGATATCGATTGCGCGGCGGTTTACGCCCAGCTGTTACAGCAATATTGGCAAGCGGACGCCTGCTCGTGTAAATTGTTCGCTTGGTACTTCCGCGTGGATATGACAGTGTGGCAACCGCCTTGTGTACGCGCTCTTAACTCGACGGTAGCCAGGGAGCCGCCGCCAATGCCTCGGCCATGGAAGTTCACGACGGAGAGCGAAGCGCATATTCGAGCCTTTATCATGCTGACCGGGTCTACGTTTGGCGTGCGTGCACACGCATTGGCAACTGACCGCACTGATCGAGCAGCGATAGCATGCCGCGCGACGTGTGCACGCTGGATGGATTTCGACGATGAGCAAGTGTGCCCCGTGTTCGACGTGTACATAGGGGATTGCAGATGCCGGTGGTCGTCGGTGCGTGCTCGGCCGGTTGCCTTGCCACTACTGTGGTGTGTGCTGCTTGCGCGTTTGCTTGCATTTCCTTCACCGATGTTGATGCTCCCTGGCCGCTGGTGAATACCACCATGGTCAATGGCGCTTATGGTGGTGAGTGTACCGTTTGTCCTTTGCAGCCCATCGTCGGTAACAACATCAGTTCGGAGTGCACAATGATTGACAACGACCGGGTTGCGGACGAGGAGCGGGCATTCCTGGAAGAAGAGGCCAGGTGGGGCGACGAGTCCACAAGCGTTGGGGCACATTAGCGAAGCATGTTTGCAGCTCGTCCGTGTTACAGAGCATGGCGTGCATGGACTTTGTCGCCTCCTATGCTTGTAAACGGTGCATGGCACGCGAACAAAGGCCAAAGGCATTACGGACGTCTAGCTACGGCAGTGCCTTGACGTGCATTGCGATACCCCACAGACAAGGGGCCTCGGGTGTTTGCAGTGTTAGTAGTCAACAGCGGCGTTGCGCTTACGCTGCGTCTTGTAGGGACGCGGTAGAGGAACAGCAGTCGGCACCAGTAGTATAGCGAACAAGACTAGAAACGCACGTGAATGTTGCCCGCGACGATAGTGGGATTGATGGAGTGCGTAGGCCGGCGGTGCCGCGCACAATACGCATGAAGGCCTCAAGGTGCTACACGCAATTTGTAAGGCCTCATCGCCACGAGAGCACACAATTACACCAGGAGCACCTCAGCGACGATCCAGGCATCACTACATGCGCTGTGCAGCGTAAGCAAGCAAAGCATGTTGCAACGAGGGCATGGTACGGGTTACTAGCAGGCAACGGTAGCAATAGAGCGCTTCGGTCGCACGTCATGGTAGCAACATAGCGGTGACAAACACTTCAAGAACTGAAATCAATGTTTCCAAGCTCCCTCGGGCACCGGCGGGCATAGGCAACCGTTGGGGTGGTAGACGTGGGTGCAGCTGTCCTCCCTAGGGCGGGCGAGGCGACCGGCGTTGTCTTCAGCTAGCATGCCGCTAAGTTGATCCATGCGCGTAGCTGCCCATCAGTCACCATGGGGCTTCATAGGACCTCGCGCCGGGCTCGCCACAAGCAACGTGCAACACCTCCAAGGGTATTTCGGCGGTGTAGTGTTCAGCAATAGGTGTTGCAGCGGCGTAGTGTACGAGTGAAGTGGGCAACTGGCAAGCATGCGTGTACAATGGGAGAACATAGGACACGTATGTGATACAACATATGACGTTTGCAGTCACACGTCAGTCATGGATTTGCAGCGTAAAATGCCAATGGGTTAATGACACGCAAGTCATGCACCGTGAGTCGTTGTGCAAGGAAGATGTGTTCACGCGTAGTGTTTCGTGTTAAAGCTGTGTACGCCATGCCAGGTGAGAAGCACTCGGGCAAATCGACAAGAATGGGGATCGTGACGGTAGCCACCAGCAAACCGTGCACTGTTGAAGCATAGTTGGGAGCGAGCGGCCAGAACGCAATTTTCAGATGGCGGTTGTGTACGTGCGCAGATATGTGAGCTAGCCTGTTCACGGACACGACTTCTTGTGTGCGATCTAAGCGGACACGAATGCCTGTGATGGAGTCGCGTGGCGCGGCATCCTCGGGGTTGAAGCCGACAACGGTGCCAGTGCTCGCGTTGCACATGCCCCGCTTTTTCTGAACAGTTGTAATGAAACGCACACGGGCACGTGCTCATGCTGGTCGCGTATGGCTTGTAAGACACGTGCAAAGCCGGGGTTACGGTGGTTTACCACAAGACGCAAACGACGCTCTGATAGGCAAGCGGGGCGGAAGTATTCAGAAGCCAAGATGCTGTGTGCCTTGCAAACGCCATGGCTGAGCGTACAAGTGCGCATGCATATGGTTGGCAGTTGGCAACAGTCGCCCACAAGAATGAACAGGTTCTTTTCAAGCACTTCTTGCAAGCTGTGTAGCCCCTGTGCTTGCATGACGCGAGTGAGGAGGGTGTGGAAGTTGTTTTGCAGTAACATGGAGTACTCGTCGATTATGAACGTGTGGCAAGTATTTAGGGAAAGTGCATGGTCGTGGTGTGGGTCAAACGGCGGCAAAGTGGTGCAATTGACTGGAATGCTGCATGCACTATGCACCGTGTCTGCAAACGCCGGTGCTAGCAAGCGAGCGGCCTCGTTCGTGGATGCCATGAACATGACGCCGTCGTCCATGCATCGCGCGCGCGCAACGACACGCGCAACAACGGACTTGCCCGTCCCTGCACCGCCGTCAACGATGTATATGCCACGCGAACCTGGGTCCATGAGAACATCACAGGCGTGCTGTTGCGATGCATCCATATGCAAGTTGGTTGGCAAAAGCAACGTGCACTGTGCATGAATAGCACTAGCCCGATTCTTGGACAAGGTGGCTTCATGTTCCACGTGAGTGGCGTGGACACCACGCATGATGTCGTTCGCCGCCGCCTCAACCTGTTCCATTGTCACGGACGCAGACGCGAATAGGTACTTGCAATGGTTCAACATGTGTTGTTGAATGTGCTCGAACGTGTCCAACAGACCGTGATGCTGCGCGGCACGTGTGTATGACGTGTGCTGTGTTATCAGCTCGTTCTCGTTGTTCAATGGAATGTATTCACATAGTAGTTGGTACGCGAAACCTTCAAGGTCCTTGCGCGGGTCGACATAAGGAAAGCGCACAAGCTCACGCGGGCGCCTCCACAAGTAAGCGAGGCCTGTGGTGGAGACCCCGATGAAACGCGCACGTGCATCAGGGTTGGTGCATGGACATAGACCACATGTGTTGCGTGCGCCGTAAGCACTGTTCCAATATCGGGCTGCAGTCACCCAAGCGTCGCGCGTGCTGGAGGCATATGCGTGCTTGAAAGCCGACCAGCTCAATGTTTCAATGTGCCTATGGAAAGTGTGGCAAGACATTGCACTAATGTCGGTGTCGCGCACAATCCAAGTAGGCCGTTGTTCATACGCCGCTTGGTGGTCCGGACGTGGATTGCCATGTCCGCCTGGTCCACGACGCACATAGGCCCGTCGCTGCTCTGGCGGCGTTGTGTCTATGTACACCACGTTGCGAGACATGTAAACGGTTTCTGTGTCCATGGCGACGAGTGCCAGCTGCGCAGGTTGGTAAACGTGCTTCGTGGCAAAACGCATGGCACATGCCTGTTGGTATGCGTTTTCGGACCCAAACCCCAATGCAAGCGCCTGGTGGTGGGTCAAGCGCAACTCCCCGCACGGCGACGCTTTTGTTGCGTACTTAAGAAGATACGTTGACCACTCCTCCGACACAACTTTAACAATGTTCACGTGCGCGTCAAACGCTAGTGCCAAATGAGGCAGCCACGGCACCGTCAAACGGTCGCATTCGCGATAACAAGCGTATTGGTATCGCCGAGGAGAGGCACGGAGAGTCGGAACGACATGTTCATGTATGGGTTGCGGGAAATGCATGCGACAGCCGTTGGGTCGCAAGCAACCTTTGCAGCCTGGCGTGGATACCCGGCACACATGCTGCTGCTTGAGCACGGCATGGCGATACAATCGCTTTTGCAACGGGTCCACGGGTTCGATGAATGTTTGCGTGGCGTCATCAAAAGGCGCCAGAATGTATGCAATAATGCGTTGGTCCAACGCGTGCACGTCAGACTGTGTATTTAACCATATGCACATGTGCACATGCAGGGAGCCGCGGCCTTGGCATTCAAAGCGAATTGCGTAATCGGATACGTGCCCAAGGATCCGAGGGCCTGCCGCGTCCATGATGTACGTGTCAAAGACATGATGGAAACGCGCAATGAAGGCACGATTGCACTCGACCGGTGCGTCCCGCCAATCGAAAGACGCCTCCCAGTGTTGCATGAGCTCATCAATGCATTCATATTCGACACCACGGTGTGTGCCAGTTTCGTTCATGGTGATGGTGACAAAGTGCGACGGCAACCCGAGGTATCGGACCATCGTGTCGAGCTGCCGCTTGGCACACTTGAAGTACGCAGGACTCTCGGGCACGGTTGCAAGTACGTGCGTCGCGACAAGCTTGTCCAAGACGGCGGTTGTGGATGTGGCCCGGGGCATGCTGTCACGCAACTTGTCAAACGCACGCTTGTTGACTTGCACCAGTCTAGGGGCTTGTAATGCGCGGCGAGAATTGATCGCATCAACAACAGATACTGTGAGTGCCGTGTGAATGGGGTGAACGCCATGCGTGCGATATTTCAAGTATGCGTCCAGCGTCCAATTGCGTCGGCCTGTAGGTCGGAAGAATCCGTCGTTGTGCGGGGAAAAGGCTGGAAACAGCAGATGCTCAATCGATTCGATGTTGCCTGCGACGTTGGTGGTGCCATCTTGAATGTTGGACGTTGACGTCACGCTTGCAACCTCACGCCGGCCCATGTCGTCCACATTAATGTCCCCCACGGAGCTGCCAGGAATGGCACGTGCATCGTGGGTGGCGTTCACAACATCAGACACATCCAAACAAGCGGTGGTCCTACTATGGTACTGATGGCGCACGGTCACGGGTCCCGGCCCTGTGCTGATGCCACAATATGTTGCCAAGACGACGGTGGCAACGCTAATGGACGCGGCGCTGGATGGAAACGCAGAGGCGTGTAGCGTTGGTACGGGCTGCTGTGATGGATCAAGTACTGCCATATGGTGGCAAGTGTCGGCGACGACAATGGTGAATCTTGCGGACTTATTATGGGCGAATGCAACAAGGCGGTGGAATTAAAGGCACCCGAGGCGTAGCCCACCATGCACGACGTCAGTTTGTAACAAACGTTTACAAACGCCGTTTGGTGCAAGGTGTCAAACGGTGTCCTCGCAAGCGCGTCCGCGTAATCCTCGGGCATACTGGGAACAAGGACCTCGCGCCCAGCGGTGTGCGCCGAGCCTCGGTGGGGGCCCCGCTTGTCATGCCGATGGCACCCCTCGCAAGCCCAGACGCGATCGCTGTCGTCCTCCACTACAGCAAACGCGCGCACAATTGGGCTCAAGCTACACGCGCGGTCGTTTCTGCCCACGCAACGGGTCACTTGCTTGTATCGTGCAGCACGCTTGCGTTCCAAGCCAAACGTGCAGTCTCCGCAATTGGCACAGATGCGCAAACCCGTACTCATAGACTCGCGAAGGGTGGCATCCAGCACGTTGACATCCGCTAAATAAAGGCGTGTTTTCACATACGGGACGGTTGACATCGCGGGACTGCCAGTGACGACGGACAAGGCGCAGCCACAAAAGAACGCGAGACGAACTTTGCCCACAACAGAATGCGTACCTCAGACACAACTGCGCGTGGAAACACCTACAACCGTAATGGACGTACGCGTGTCTAGCGATCGCCACGAAGCGCGTTCGGCTCGTCGCGTCGTTGCCTTCGTCGCCTTCGTGCGCCGCCAACCGTTTGGACGGGTAGCATCCGTAGCTGTAGCGGTTGGTCTGGGCTGCCCGGTGGCGCGGGCTACGACAGCGTACAGTAACTTCCGTCCACGGATGCCACGGAGGCCCGCGTGTCCGTCCACACACGTGCAACGCGCGGTAGGAAACCAAAGCAAATGGGCTCGCGGATTGCAACGTAGGCAGAGCGAAGCGTCCTAGATGGCATACCCCTTTGCGCACGATTGCACGCGTCCGCCGATGGTATCTACCCGGTCGAACAAGAGAACGACTGCACAAGGTGCCTTCGTTGCCATTGCTCACGAACAGTCGTCCACAAGGATGCGTACTCGTGCATGCAACGCTTTCCGGAGCAGCTTACGTACGTCGCCACGCAAGCAGGCCAGCGTTCGTGGAACGCCGCATGCGAAGGCCCCACACCCCACATGCATCAACGCGACGTCCCTCATCGGACCGCTTTTTCCGGAACCTCGTCGAAGCGAATTACGCTTTCCGTGCACACAGAACCGTTGGCCGGTGCGAAGTCGCTGTCGGCAGCCGAGGTGTTCGTCCACGCCGTCCATAGGCAGCGGGATCTTCTGCCAGCACTGTCGATCAGCAGCGCGGTTGCCGGCCGGCGCTGACGCGCTCGACGGCCAACGTTGTCGCTGCTGTCCGCCAGCGCTGTCGCTGTCATCGGCCGGCGCTGACGCTGTCGTCGAACAGCGCTGTCGCCGTCAGGACTGCGCTGTCGTCCGCCAGCACAGACGCCGTAGTCCGCCAGCGCGGTCGCTGTCGTCGCCCAGCGCTGTCGCGGTTCTCGGGTGGCTGTCGTGGGCAAGCGCAGACGCTGTCGTAGGCCAGCGCTGTCGCAGTCGTTCGCCAGCGTCGTCGCCGTCGCCGCCTGCCGCTGTCGCTGTCGTTGCCCTGCGCTTACGTTGTCGCCGCCGACGCCGTGCAGCGCCCGACCGCCGCGTGCTTGCCACGTGGCACACCCGACCCGGATCAGGAATCGAGCCAAAGGT
>JAYMFU010045017.1:0-14749 GCA_036784835.1 Phaeophila floridearum
CATCCAGCCAACGAGCACGCAGATTGCGCAGTCAGCAACCGTTGAAGTAGGGCACAGCACTGACGCGTCGCGACGCGCGAAAAGTCGCAAATCGTCGGAAAATCGGACGCAGTATAGTCATCAAATCGATGCACCGCGGTGTCCGCTAGTCATGCGCGTGGGCGAGAGCCCGCGTCACACGCAGCCACGCGAGTGCGCATGCACATGCCCCAAAACTCCAGAGGCTGCGCATCAACTGAAACGGCGAGCTCAGCCGTGTCAGATCAAGCTGGAAGCAGGTTGAAGAGTCGCTGATCGAGAGGCGGTGGGGCCGCTCGTTTGAGTCCATGACGCGTCACTGTGAACTTCATCTCGGCGGTTACGACACGTGGGCGTGCAGGTGCTTCCGTGACATGTCGGGTATCTCGAGATAGCCAGGGGTCCGATATGTACACACGGGCGCGAAGCCTCGTTCCCCAAGGCCGCACTTATTGATATCATTGCCAAATATTTACTTCTAGCCATCGTTTGTTTTCCCTACGCTCCCCTTCATATCCTCTGAGACACTCGGGATCGCAGGCGCCTGCCGCACCTGTCGCAGACCAGACGCGCACGTGCGCAAAATCGCTTTACATCGAAAAGCACTCGAGTCAAAAAGCACGCGCCACAATTTCATATCCTGAGACGGAACTGGCGTCGAGGGATGAATCGGGGCGCGCTCTCAATCCCAAAAACGGTCCCGCCGAGCTCGGTTGCATCCGCGGCCTCGCTGTACGGGGCCGGCATTGCGTGCCGAAGTTCCAAAGTTCAACTTTCGAAGCCCGCACGCCACGGCGATGCGAGCTATTCGCAGCCCACGTGGCACACGATATCCGGGATTACGAGCTTGGTAGGAGCTGTGAACCGTGGCGCTCGTAACGTTATCATGTCGCACACCAGGCGAGAAAGCTACGGATTGACGCATTGACCGGGAAGAGGCTTTGCGTTGATTTCAAACATTCGCGTCTGCGCTGTTGCGTACGAAGCACCCGACCCCACGCCCGGCCCCGCGGGGCCCCCGTTGGATAGCACCTTACCGGCAGTTGCACTTCTCGCGATCGAGCCCGCATGCGATTGCAGTTCCAACTGTTGATCTACACACCATGAACAAACTAGCGCAACAATCGCGTGCAACTGAATGCGCCGTGACCCACCGCGTCACAGCACGCTGCAGCGCTGAACATTCAAACATCCTGCCCTCGACTGCGATGCGTGGAATGCGCGAATTTGGCGTTGTATGGCTCCATACCGACTACGCACTCTCTCACGCCCAGCGGTTGTAGGCACCGTCCAGACGCTTGCCAGTAGACCTGCCTCGCCAGCGCACCTCGCTTTGATGGATATTAACTGGCGAACGCACACTAGCGCACGCCGTAGACGTTAGAAAAGACAAGCGCAATGACGGATTGCGTAGGACGAGCCGTGGGGGGCCGCCGGTGGTGTGGGGGATTTCAACGTCGGCATTTCTTCCGCCAAGCGATTACAAACATCCATGCATATCTTGGTACTGTCGGTTCGGTTGGTGGAACAGCATGGCCACGCGTGGTAACCACACGGCCGCGGAGGGCTAACGACACGCGTCCGCACCGCAGATACCGCGGTGCCTGCACCTTCGCCACTGCTGCACGCAGCTTCCTGCGCGGGAAGGATGGGTGCGGGTTGCTGGCAAGCCCGGGGCCCGCGCTGCCGGCGACACGTGCACGCCCGCGTGCACATCGAAATGCAAACATAGCTGCCGCGAGTATGAAAATCTCCGGCGCGCGGTGCACAGTCAATTGGATTGTTCACCGTCCGTGCGTCAAACCCTCCGCGGCATTCCCGCGTTGACTCGTGGAACGGCAGGGCGAGGACAGCACAATCTGTGAATCGCAAAACCAGCGGCTGTCAACCGAATCGCAACGCACGGGCGCTACCGGCCGTTCCTCGGGCTTTCAGCAGCACCGGAGGCGAGTACGCCGGGGCTCGGTGGATGGCTGACGCATCGCGTTTGCTCTCGCGCGTCATGGAGTCGAGAGTTGTAGCAGCGACAGGACGCAATACTCATCACCGCGTTACCGTCTCACGCCCAAACCGTTAGACATAGCGAAGGCGAGTTGGTTGCGACGCGGGGGAAAATAAACAGCTCTAGAAACCCGATGCTCATGCACCAGGGGGGATAACAGGTCCGCGTTCGCACACCCGCGTTCTTACAACTCGGCGCATGGCCGGCGCGTAGGCGTAGGGCGGCTGCGGCGCGTAAACTCGTGCGCGGGGGTCGGTGCGCAAAAAGCGTGAAATATCGCGTGTTCGTGGCCCAGATGATAGTGGTACACATCATGTCCGGTCGAATCGCTCTCCACACCAGCCGACGGGCAGCAACAACAACACAGGCATGAGGTACGACTCGCGTGCAGTGTTTCGAGAGAGCTAAGTCGGTGCCGCGTGCTCGCCGACGCTTCGTCTCACCGCGAGGTGGTTCGGTGCAGCAGCAGGCCGTAGTCCCGCAACCGGCCTCGCACGATGAAGCGGGAACTTGGAGCTATGCCGGCCACGCAGGAATGCGAGTGCCTGCACATCCGGTGTCTACGGCTGTATGAGGATTTTCCGCGGGAGCTGATCGCGGCCTGCGACCGCGAGCAGCTGGTCGCGCTCGTGGCCGAGTGCAAGAAGATCGTCGCCGGCCAGCCCGCGCAAGCCGTCCGACTCGCCGCGCTGCGGCGCAAGGGCACGGCGCACCTGCTCCTCAACCAGGTGAAGCGCGCGAGCAACACGGCCGAGCAAATCATCCGACTGCAGTTTGATTGGCCCTACGGCCACCTCCTGCGCGCCGACGCGCTGCTGCTCTGGGGCGAATACGCAGCGGCGTTCAACGCGTACCAGCTGGCCGAGCAGCTGTTGCCCAGCGCCAACCCGACGGACGATTTCGGGCGGCCCGAGGTGCAGGAGCAGTGCGAGATGCTGTCGGACGGCATGGCCGCCGTGAGCCTCCTCACGCTCACGGAGGCAGCTCATTCGTGTGAGATAACCGCGACGGCGCCCTGGCCGCCCGGTCGCTTCGCTGCACTCGACCGCAATTCCGAGCACGTGCGACCCATGCACAAGAACGCCCGGGACCTACAGGACTCCGTCAACAGCGCCGTGAACGACGCGCTAGAAGCCATCAGTCAGGCCGGCGCCGTGTCTCACGTCCATCTCAACAGCACCAACAGCCGCAGCCCCCTGCCAGCCGCGGTCACAGCCAGCACGAACACCTCCGTGCACGACTGCAAGTCCCTCGATCAGATACTCGCGGACGAGTTGCGGCTCAAGGTGGGCATGGACGGCAATTCCCACGACCGTGCCGGCCTGCCCAACATGTTGGACACCGCCACCTCCTCCGTCACCGACGCCCCCGGCCTCATGCAGTCCGACTTCGCCACCCGCACGCACGGGTCCGCCGCCGACGCCCCCTCCTCCCGCAGCCCCTCCCCCTGCATGTTCGACCCCGACGCCCTCGACAGCGCTGGCACGCCCGCGGCCCCCGTCGTCAGCGTGCCCACCTCCCCCTGGACCGCAGAGATGCGGAAACGGCAGCCCAGCATCCCCAACACCACCCTCAGCTCCACTGGTGTCCACAGCTCCTGGAACTCCCTGCCCGACCACCACCCGCACCCCAGTGCGAATCAGTTCCTCGCGACCGGCGACGCCGCCGGCGTCGTCAAAATCTGGGACGTCGCGCACCAGGAGTGCCTTGTTGAGCTCGACGCCCATGATGTCGCCATCTCCTGCCTCACCTTCTCAGACAAGCTCCGAAAGGGCCAGTTCCTTCTCTTTGCCAGTGCAGACGAGCTCGGACTCATTTTCATCTGGGTGCTGGACCTCGAGGGCAACGTGGTGCAGCGCCAGCAGATCGCATACCACACGAGCAAAGTCATCGCAGCTCGATTCGTCGAGGACGGCCGAAAGCTCGTGTCCGCGGCCTCCGAGCGCACCATCTGCGTCTGGAACGTGGCCGCCGGCGCCGTGGAGGTGGCGCTCGACACACCCGTGCGGCCCGTCACCCGCATGGACTGCATGATCGTCAAGTCCGCCGTCGCCGTTGCCACCTGCTGCGACAGCGGCTACTGGCACCTCTGGGACATCGAACTGCAGAAGTGCGTAGCGGCGGCACGGCAGGCCGGGGCCTGCACGGACATCCGGTTCACGCCCCGCATCCACTCTCTCCAGCCCCCCCGTCCCCTGCTCGTCACCTTCCACTGGTACGCAGCGGGCTCGGAGGCCAGCATTCATTTCTGGGATGTGTTTGACCCGGAGAAGCGGGACGCGCTCACGCCGTTTCACTCCTTCCCGGGGGCGGCGCGTGATCGCATCAACGGGGTGAGCTTCACGGCGGATGCGGAGGACAAGCCCCTCATGGCTGTGTGCTCTCTCGACGGCTCCGTGATCATCTATGACCTGGACAGGCTGTCCGTGATGACTCACCTGACAGAGGTGCATGTTGACGGCGATGACAACGTGGTTGCTGTGCATGCGGTGTATTTCTCAGCGGACGGGAGGCTGCTGGTGACGTGCGGATCAGATTGTAGCATTAAGATATGGTCTGTTGCGGAGGTGGAGGTGTTGTTGACTCTGCTTGGGCATAGGAGCCCGATTCTGCACCTGAGTGCAGCGGGGGATGAGTGGACGTTGGCGTCTGCGAGTGAGTACGGCGAGCTCGCGTTCTGGGATCTGCGGCTAGCTTGCCAGCTGGCGAAAAGCGCACACATGGTGACCATGTAGCTGTGTGGAGGCACGATGTGCGTGTGTGCTTGTCTGGATTGTTTGATAGGTTCCAGATTGAGTATGTGGGGTTCTGCCCCGGGGGGGAACGGCATGAAGGCCAATTTTGAGCTGTAACAACGCCATGCTTGGCGATGGTGCGTCTTGGGTTGTAAACCAAGGGTGTTTGGGACGTGCGGGACTGGTTTGGTGTGTATCGTGCTGTGTCTGCAGAGTCCCTGCAAATGTCATCTTGCTATGGGCTGATGGCCTTGATGCAGCAATAGGGGCTGCACTTTGTATCGTATTGAATGAGTTATTACTTGCTGTAACTGCGAAGGTCCACACTGGTGCACTGTGATGGAAGCACCTGTTGGCGTCCTAACAGGTGCAGGTTCACGTGTGACAGGTTTACACGATTTTGCACATGGTTGTCGCTCATGGCCCAGTAGGTATCATGCGCTGATGCATATGCGACGGAGTAGTAGATATCTCGAGATTGCTTTGGACTGTCTTGGCGTTGCTGCCTTTGCCCTTGCTGTCTGTGTCGCCAGTAGATACCTCAAGATACATCGCGACAGAAAAGCACAAACAGGAGCAAAATATGGCCTGGAACCGGCGAGCAAGCAGAGCAGCAACCAGAACAGAACAGGATCTAGGGAGCTAACACCAGCACAGCAACGCAATGAGAGCCCAACACAGCCCAGGGCATAACATCGCCAGGCACAAAATGATTTCCAGACAGGTGAAGTTGAACTTGTACATACGGAAAACCTCATCGCGACAGCGGGGTGACACTGACTTCAGTTGCACAGTGGCAGCGTTGATCCCGCGTAATCACGTAGCACAACTGTCGTGCCAGACGCAGCTGTTGCTCTGCTGTTGCGCGTTGCAATTGTGAATAAAAAGTGTACCGCACGTGCACGCCTTGGATAAAACTGAGTGCACAGTTTTGTCCGGGCCCCGGACCCGTGCTGTCTACCCAGGTCAAACGCATGATGCGCCCGTGCTGTGTTCGAAGGACCTGGCGTCCGACCGGCTACGCGCGATTCAATGCGATGCGACAGTCGCGCCGATACTCCACATGCATGCCAGCATCGTCATGCATGTGGAGCCCCGTGAGGTTTTGTGAAGCGCTCTTGAAAGCTTGGCACCCAGTAGTGCCTAGCGAAAGTCATGGCAGCGGAATGCATCGTTTTAGATTGCAGGCCCTCTTTCGCCGAGAAAGCGTTGACCCCGTTTTCGATGCTTTTCGCGTTCGAAGTGCTCAGGATCAGATGATCCACAAGTTCTGCCTGTGACGTGGCATTCGCTCCGCATCCGATGTAGTATACTCCCATATCCCCTGCCGCATGCATGTAGCTCCGCCGCACGCGCGATGTGCGTCAACACGCGCGACGTGTGAACTTGATTTCACGCGAGTCGCGACCTGTCTCAGCTCATCATTACGTCTAGCAGGGAACTGTGCCAGGTATTTTCGGAACAGCAGTGCTCAATGAACACAACACGTAAACTTCTTGGCGAGAGCTAGCGAAACAGCACACCACCCAGAGCAGCCAAGAGCAACCAACCTTGTGTGGACATGCTGCTTGCCCATGCACACCTTAACGTCAAGAGCACTGTATCACACAGCTACACCGTTTACAAAGCGCGCTGTCTGGACACGTGCCGTATGTACACTTAAATGGCGATTAGCACACAGTTCCCGGCATAACCTACTAGTTACACAGACAGCAAAGGGCAAGGCAGCATCGCCTAGAAAGCGCAAAGCAAAAGGTATAACCTACTTATGATAGCTGTCAACTTGGTTCTTTGTTGTCGGATATGCAGTTGCATGCACAACTACCCCTGGCGCTGGCGTGGGGAGCTGTGTCGTTGTGGCGGTCTGCACGAAGCCTCGTGGGCATGTTGGGGCTTTTATTACAAAAGAGACAACAGAGCAAGGCCAGCAAGCGGCAGATAGGCAACAGCCAAGCGGCTCAACACCAGTATGTACTATATCGAAATCCAGCATGTTGGGGCTGGTTGTTGAACACTGCAGGGCGAGTTGGTGCGCATTCAGATTGAACCGAACCAAATTGGTCGCGGATCATGACAGCCATCAGATTGCTCAAGCTGCGCCCAGCTGTTTCTTGCTCTCAAGGTTGCCAGGCTGCACACAGCCTCATACATCGGGGCACCACTGGCTACCACTGGCCGCCAGAAACAGCTGTTGATATCGACAAACAACTCTTCATCCCATTCGCATCCCACGGTGTGGTGACTGTTTGATGAGCGTTGCGAGCATGAGCATTGGCAGCAAAACGTGAACTGTGAAAAAACGTCTTGATGTGAACAGTTTTTGCTGCTGTACAGAACTCGTGTTGAGGGCTCTCCTCAGGACAATCTCGTATTTTGCAGCAGCTGTGCGAGGCACGCAATGTGATCCGACAGCAGCATTCTGCAACGCTGTTTGCGTGTGCACACATGCACGTCATAGCCCTGTCTGGGCACACAAGCGCACACAAGCCAATCATCACCTGCGACTGACAAATTTCTCACCCAGTACGTCCATCTACATGCGGATAGGGCCGCAGCTATCCAGCACCATCTACAATGCCATGGCTGCTCAGGTACCGATTTGGACCGCATACATTATTCTGTTCATGATGGGTGCAACTGGTGATGCACTGATTTCTATCAGATTGGTTAGACATTCCCACGGGGGGTGTGGGTGTTCAACACCCGCGTTGTGGGTGTTGAATGCTGGAGCAGACTTCAACGATGTGCTGGATTGCAGGCGCGCGTTACGGTGGTGCGCATGCGTCGGACTCCTATGTTTCGGTTGGCTGTCACTCAGCAGTTAACAGGCGGCGTGAAATCTGTGGCATTATGAACACACTGATACTCTCCATGGATGTGTGGCTGCGAGACCTTATCTCATGACGAGATACGTAAGGCATTGGGTGACTGGTGCTCCACTGGAAGTTTTTCCGTCAGGAAGGCCTGGGGAGGTGTTTCAGAGGCAGGACAGGCTGTGCTGATGTGGCCCCTCACGGGCCTGCACATCTGCATCAGGACCCCCATACACATCAGGACCCCCATACACATCAGTCGCAGGGCCAGCGTACGAGAGCACCACGACCTCGACAGACCCTGTGCTGACCGGGCTGTTTGCAATGCACTGCGCCGTGGAACTTACGGCCGCTGGGCAGCCAGACGGTCACTGTGTATACCCGCACACCGGTAGCCTTCCTGGTATGCAGCTCCGCGGGGTACACCTGCAGCGGGCCGCAGCCGTAGCACCGATGCATGATCGAAATGTAAGTGCTGCCATTGCGGACTTGCGGATGGTCGGCAGTTGGAAAGGGTCCCTGCGGGCCCTCTCGGTGTCCCCAACTTCTACAGGCGCTCTGCTGACAGGCTCGTGTCTTCACTGCTCCATTTGCTCTGTCCCAGAAGCCTCAGGGCAGAGTGTCTTCAGGACTTGGCCAAGTCCCCAAGCTTGGGGACACCGAGTGGCTCAATGTGCTCTATGCTCTATGCGCATCCCACATGGCGTTGCTACAGGCGCTCTGCTGTCGGCACGGAGCCAACAGCACTCAGTAACGCAACCACAGCACTATGTGTGAGGAACATGCATGGGGACGGCAGTCCAGCAGCACACCAACGCGTTGCAACGGCCCTGCTGGCTGAACACCACGACGACGTGTGCGACAGGTGTTACTGCAGAGGTGGCAACTGGAAGCCGCGGACGTGCACAATGCGGGACGCACGGCGTGGCGGCACCACGGCAGGTGCGTGAGGGCGGGCCACAACCGTGTCGCACGTGCAGTCCGGAGCGCTGGCGTCCGCAACGCACTGCCCAGACGGACAAAGATGAAAACCACAAAGCATGGCACACTGCCCTAAACGATAAAGATGAAAAATATAAGGCATGGCGAGGGCGGATGACCCAGATGGACGGCCAGGAGTTTGCCCATTTGGCCTGGTTGACCCAGGTGGGGGGGAGGCCAGGCGCTCTGTACATGTGCTCCGAAGGGCTGACAGCAGCGTGTGCCCATCGTGTGGCAACCGTCATCATCAGCTGTGCAGATGCGCACCGCCAGTACAGCTTAGCACAGGCTCTGAGATGCTTCAGTGATGTCGCGCGGGCATCACTGGACGAGTGGACAGCGGCTCGTGTGCCCGAGATATCGCGAGACGCCGACCCGATTTGCCGCTGCAGCTGCGCAGCTCCGTTACAGATTTTTCCGAGCGATCCGATTGCGCGGGCACGGACGCGTTACGCCGCGTCGTTTCCGTGGAGCCAGCGCGTGCTGAGCTGTTCGCACAGACGTGGCCGCGGCCCGCCTGTCCAGCCACGGGACCGAACCCGGAGGAGGCCAACGGCATGGGAGCAATTAATCCGGTTACAGGCGTGCGCGTTACACCAGTTCGCCATTTCGTCTTTGGCCGCCTTGTATCGCCCCAGTCGCCACTAGCGCCACCAGCTGCTCGTCGCAGCAGCTGCCCGCGCCCGTTCTTCCAACCCGCCCCCGGAGCCCGGCGCACGCGGACGGCATGTCGTGCTCTGCTCTGCGCCCGCCGCGCGCCTTCTCGGCGTCCAAGGCCGCCCCCAGGTGCCGGTGTGCCTCGTACTCACGCGTCCAGTGTTACAGCCCCCCGTGTCCGTGTCCGTTCTGCGTGTCCCATTCACCTGCGCACGCATCCAGCAGCCACCCGTTGTGTTGCGGGTACAGCAGACAGCGGCGCGTGCGTGCCTGGCAAGCGCAGCGGCTGCAACCCTTTTCCCCGGCCTTTTTCAAGGTTCGGCTGGTGTCCACGGCCATTGCACACGCCGGTTCTGGCCCAACCCGCTGGTTCTCGCTGCCCCTGGAGCCAAGGCCCATACGGCCCCGCCGTTGAGCGTGAACAGCTTGAACGAAATGTTTGGATTTTGCCTGCCCGACGTCCGCCCCCTGGGGAGCAGCACCAATTGTAATCTCCCCGTCCGAACGCAATCCCCGCGCGACGGCCCGTCGCCGCGGACTGCCACGTGGATCGCGAGCGGCTGCCTGCAAGGCCACGGCGTGTCCAGTCGGCGTGGCCAGCGGAGCGCAAACGGGTGCCCTGGGCGTCGGTGGTGGGGGTGGAAACGTGGCAGGATCAGGCGGGGGGTAAGGCTGGCAACGCGTGCAACGCCCTGGAAAAGATTCCGTCGCGCTGTCTACCAGCGTGGTTTTCTTCTCCCGCGCGTCACTCTGAGTTGCCTCCGCGCTCGTCTTTTGTTGCTTGTTGTCAGGTTATGGGTTTACATGACGACATGGGGGTCAGGGTGGCCGCGGCGTCGCGGACGCGACCGGTAGCCACGCGCGACCGCCCTCCCTGCCGCTGCGCCAGCCGTGTTGTTGGCGCCGCGCGTACGTTTGATACGTTCGCGGTTGTCTGTGTTCAATCAGTGCACAGATCGTGCTGGTCGCGTGGCCGCTCCTGGGGAAAGTGAGCTGCAGATCTGCGGTGCCCGGGGTGGTTAGAGGCAAAAAACCAAGCGCGCACATTCATGCTCGCGATTTGATCCGTTTTGTTTGGTGCGGATTCCGCACGATTGTGCTCGGAATCGTGCTTTGTGGGCCGGGTGAGCAGGGGTGCACGCGTGTGCACATGGCTGTGCTGCATGGGCCCTATCACGTGGGTGCGTCGTGCGGACCGTCGCGATCGCGCGCGCGAAGTGCCAAGTGCGAAGCGAGCAGTTGCAGCGTTGACCACTCTGACTTTGACCGTGGACAGTCACCTGTTCTGTGTTTGCGTAGGTGCTTCGCGGCAACGGTGACTGGCAGCTCGAAGGTGCCCAGCGGCGACCGCCAGAGCGGAGACCTGGAGGGCTTGTCCTACGCCGAGCAATACGATGTCATATTCAGCGAGAAGCTGGACGCACGCAAGGTGCGAGCCACGAGAGGGCCTGCGTTAGCCCCGACTTGCCCACCGTCACCGCGACAGCTGTCGCGAACTTTGTTCGCGCCGTTTTGACCCCCGACATGCATGGCCGTCATGCATTGCAGGTCGTGCCCAAGCCTAACCGGATCGCCCAGCAGTTTTACGAGGGGACGAAGCGGGTGCTGTTCACGAACAACATCTTTGCCAAGGAGAAATCCACGGAGGTTCCCCGGCAGAAGAACACCACGGACCAGCTGTACATCGCGTTCATGACGGCCATGCACCTGCTCTGTCTCGCGGCGCCGTTCACCTTCTCCTGGAGTAACCTGGCGCTGTTCGGAGTGACCTACTTCGTGACCGGCTGCCTGGGCATCACCCTCAGCTTCCATCGACAGCTCGCCCACAAGTCGTTCAAAACGCCGAAGTGGTTGGAGTATGTGTTTGCATACTGTGGCGCTCTGGCTGTGCAAGGAGACCCCAAGGAGTGGGTGTCCACGCACCGGTGCGTCGAACTCGATCTTTTGCCGCCCTGCATGCAGGCACAGCTGTGCCGACATTTCCCCCAAACTGGTCCAGTGACCACCTGCAGACATGTAGGCACGCACGTACATGCACGCGTGTTCGTACATGTATGCGTGTTTACACTCGCGTGCGTGTGTGCGCGCGCGCACTCACACACACACACACACACACGCACACGCACATGCATGTACAGCCCCGGGTTGGGGGGGGGGACCATTCATACCGGCCTTTGCTGAATGATTTGCTCCTGTTGCATGCTCATGTTCTTCTTCGTTGAAAGCTGTGGCAGCCAGCTGCAAGCTGTAGTAGCCTAGCATGTTGCCTTGGGAGCCTGGCGTGTTACATAATTTGAGCAGGACCAGCAATGACAGCTGCCGATGGCGGTGGTTGTGTCAAAACTTGAGGCGACACAGAGCCTGCGTTGCCTGTTCTGGAATTTGAATAAATTCGTGTGAGTGCGTGAGAGCTTTCATGCCTGTGTGTGCACTCTTGCTCTCCCTATCTCGCACACTTGCTCTTGCATGCGCACGCGCATGCATGCATGCATGTGTGTGTGTGTGCACCCCCCCCCACCCACACACACACACACACATGCGCGTGCACACACACACACAGAGTCCCGGCCCTCCTGTGCTCAACAAGTACTCACGGAAGGGCACCCTTCCTGTGCATCCACTTCCACCCCTCCACCGTCCCACTCACCGCTCCTTACGGCTGTGCAGCTATCACCACCTGCACTGCGAGACGCCCATGGACCCACACTCCTCCTACGAGGGCTTCTGGTGGTCCCACGTCGGCTGGATCCTCGAGAACAACATCACCCTCGAGCGTGTCGGTGACCGCTCCAACCTCGGCGAAATGAGCGGCGACGCGTTCTATGACCACCTGGAGAAGTATTACGCACTCCACCTCGGCCTCATGTTCGCGGCACTCTTTGCCTTTGGTGGCGTGGGCGCGCTTATCTGGGGCGGCGCGCTGCGCATCGTGTGGGTGTGGCACGTGACGTGGCTGGTGAACAGCGCCTGCCACCTGTGGGGGTACCAGTCATACAACACGGGTGACCTCTCCATGAACAACTGGTGGGTGGGGCTGCTGGCGTGGGGTGAGGGCTGGCACAACAACCATCACGCGTTCGAGTTCTCTGCGCGGCACGGGCTGGAGTGGTGGCAGTTTGATTTGACTTGGCAGTTGATCAGGCTGCTGCAGTTCACAGGGCTGGCGACGGCGGTCAAGCTGCCGACCGACAAGCAGAAGGCGCGACTCGCGTTGTAGGCTATGTAGCTGGCTGAGAAGCCGTGTCGCTAGCCCGCGAGGGGGCCCATCCGTGCGGGCGGCGTTGGGCGGGTCCGAGAGGCTGCGATTCTGCTGCCGACCCGACTGGTTGCATGGTAGCTACTGTTTCCTTGTACCAGCAGGCAGGGTGGAAGGGGCTTTCCGTGCGGCTGTTGGGCTGCCTGGCTGCGAGGTTCATTCAGCTTGATTGCACCCCTGGGTTTGCAGTGCTGGTGTGGAGCTTTGCTGCTGCTACGTGGACTGGTTCACTGAGCTCTAGTGGGTTTGTTGGTCCGTGAGTCCGCCCAGCTGCATTATGGCCTGCGCGGCAGCACGTGCGGCCTACAGGGTGCTGACGCGGGTGAGATGTGAGGCTGGTCCATTGAGCAGGACGGTTGTAGAGCTCAGTGATCCGGTTGCGTGCGGATTAGATCATGGAGTGGCTATGTGTGGTATCTGGGTGCTTGGTGTCCATCGACATCTGTGTTAGGTGTTGCCCGTCGTACCATAGGCAGTACAATGTAACAGGATTGTATGGTTATGAAAAGGGGGTGTATATAATGGATTGGTCAACGAATCAATTTCATGCATGGCTGAAGAGAGGGGAGCAAGCTAGTGACTTGTTTGAGTGACTGTGTGATCAGACCTGCTGGGGATCTGTGCACTCCGCGAATTGCCAGCTTGCGGTCGATGTAGAGCTGTGGAAATACTGGACAGCAATAGTTTGTCATGGAAGGGGGCTGTGCAGAAATTGAAGAGAATCTGCCAGGTGAGCAGCTCGTATTGTAGCTGTACAACGTTCAGGCCCCTTGTCCTGTTGCTGTTGGCCGCGATCTCTGGTTTTTACTGCTGCATTATCCTCGGCCAGATAAGCTAGGCAGAACAGGTACCAAAGGATGATGGCCGGCAATCCTTTGACAAACAGCCAGCGAACCTGGGAGGAAGAAAGAGAGCAAACAGAAGCAAGAACTACGGGGGAATATTTAACAACAGGTCTAGCAGCGAGACCCTTGGCAGCAAAGGTAGGTAAGTGAGACCACACGTTACTGTGAGCTATGTCAATGCCGACTCACAGCAAAACGTGCAGCTCAGACAGGTGGGTACAAGCTGGATATGGCTGGATATATGGGCTGGTTACATCAGCAGGAACAGGACGGACACAAGCATCAGCCCGGCCTCATTACTGGTCTAGTGCCTTCAGTGCGATGTGGCAACTGAAAGGCGCCTGTTACAGTACTCCTACCATGGCCGGCATTAAATGTCATCCACACCTAGAGCTCGCAGCTGTGCTATCAGTGCGGCCTCGTTGGCAATGGATTCCGTTTGTTCCGGCTGCAGGGCCTCTCCCCTCGCCGCCTTTTCCTTAGCAGCTTGGACTTTAGAGTACTTCTTTCGAAGGGTCCTGCAAGCACGCAGACCTGGGTTTCATACCGGGTGTGATTACATGGTGGGAGTAAACCAAGGGGAAGGTGGGCATGCGAGGGCGCACGGTGCCTATCGCCGCGCAACCATTGCCACAACACTGGATGCCTACATCAATCCAACACAGCACAACACTGGGTGCCCACAGCCACCCTCTAGTCATCCGCAGACACAAAACTGGGAACAAACACGTCTGAGTAAACCACGGAAATTGGGCGCACCGGATCTTCTTGGTCAACTCGGCGGCAGCGGCAGCAGCCGCATCCTCTGGTTTGACATCCGCCGGTGCCTCCACAGCGGGGGCTGCCGGCACCGGGTCTGTCGGCTTGCATGTGTCTGCCAGCGCGCACTCCACATACGCAGGCGCCGTGTCGTCCTCGCCAGCGGCCGCTGCAGCCGCCTTCTTCTTCGCGCGCCGTGCCGCGTTCCGTGAGGCCGCCTTGCTGGCGCCGGCGCCGTTGGCGGGCTTCTCGTCGTCCGGGTCGCCGGAGCCGACGATGCCGCCTCGGAGCGAGGGAGGGACGTACTTGGCAGCCTTGGGGGGCGCCGCGACGTCAACACCCTTCTTCTTGCTCTTCTCGACTGCCTTGACTCGATCCGGGGATGCGCCACGGTCCTGGAAGTGTTTCTGCAATGCAGCAAAGCAGGGGTTTCGCTGTGCGAGACGGATGCGATGGCTGGGATCGTGGGTGGCAGTGGGTGCAGAAGGTTGGGCTGCAGGTGAGACACCAAAAGCGCTGGGTACTGGGTTCGGTGACGGGTGGTCGGGGCAGCGTGGAGGACATCGGTCTCGGCCATCAGCGCTCTGTCAAGAACTGGGAGTGGACCGACCAAAAAGGTTCCGACCAAAAAGGTTCGAGACTGGGTGGCCTCCAAAAGAACGCAGCGGGGTGGCGGACGCAAC
>JAYMFU010045128.1:0-14748 GCA_036784835.1 Phaeophila floridearum
CCTGCTGCCCGTGTGATCATCCCAGGCGGTAGAGGGGAGGGCAAATCGCAGCTCTGTGATCATGTGATCGATTACTTTCACAAGGTGCGCTGCGCTCTCTCCCGCTGTGGTTAACCCTGGGATGCTCGTTTGGATAATGCATTGACATGAACAACACGTTGGTCTCCCATCGCTAAGCTGGTAGTGTTGGGTGCAGCAGTATTAAGCTGCTTTGAACTATTGGCAGGATGCATTGCACATGTTGCGTCGGACAACGTCAGCAACAGTACATTGGCAGCTACGTTGCGAGCGGATGTTGACCATGAGCTCTATTGACGGCATGCAGTGGTTTGTAATGCAGGTTGGTGTGGAGCTTGACGCCCCTATGTTCCCCGACGGACTTCTGCTGCTGCGCCTGCAGCCAGCCAGTTGCGTTGCCGATGGCGGGGTGTCACAGGCGTGGCTGCATGAGCAGTTGTGTGCAATCCACAGGGCCATCTTCACTCGCATCAACAGCCGCAGCCACAACGGCTCGCTGTGGGGCTACATCGCAAGTCAGCGTGACATTGCAGGTGCGAAGGTCAGGCTGGATTGTGGATGGCGTGCATCTGCCTGCTACGTTATGATATGCATATATTCAGCCCTTGCATCCCACTGACGATGATGAGCCACTAGGCGCATGACTGTATTGCATGGTATGGTGGGCTGTGAGTGGTGGGGTACCTGGGAACACCCTCACAGCGCGGTTCCATACAGTAGTGAGCGACTGCTGGGGCGCTAGCAATGGCATGCGTGGTATCGGCATGGTGCGTTCTTCAGGGGTTGATCAGTGACAATTAAAAAATTGTCATAGTGCTGGTCTTGCAGCTCTGTTGAGGCTTAGCTTCAAAGTCTCTCATCTTGCCAACCGTTTCATGCATGAATTGTGCATTGTGGGGACGAAGCCAGATGTACATGGTTCAAACAAGCTGAACCATTGTGCTGTTGGAGAGGAACATCAGGGGCACAGGAAGCGTTGTGTCACCTTCTCTAATCTCGTCACCGCCGTTCACATGGAATCTGTTGTGTGATGTCCTCTAGGGCATGCAGATCCGCAGCAATCAGTCCGACCCTACACCAAAAGTGAGTGGTGTGATCAACTATGTGGGTGCTGAGTAGTACTGAGGTTTGTTGCATGTGGTTTCAGAGTTGCGGGCGCTGATGGTGACTGGTCAGAGTCCAGTTCAATGCCGGCAGTGAAGGTGTTGTACGTGTTGGTTTCAACACCGATCACTGCATGTGGCTGGTAGAGATCCGACGGCGAGGGCCGCCAGTGCAAGAGTGCATTCAATTTTTGGGTTCCTGTTAGTGAATGTTTGGGTTTCTGTTAGCTGATGTTTGGGTGCTTGGGTGCTGATGCTGCGTATTTGTGTTTCTTGGGACGGCCTGGGGGCTCCAAGAGAACCAAGATCACACAGCACAGGCCGTTTTTGCTGTCGTGATCTTCGCCCAGGGCGAACCAGACCGCATATGCGCTTCTAGGCACCCAAGGGTGTAGAGTGGAGGGTTAGCTGCGCGTCGCGTGCCTCACTCGTCTGTACATTGTGGACACCCAGCAGTCGCTGGCCATTTTCGGGTTCCCAGGGACAGTGCAATGCATGTCATGGTGTATGGGGTGCGCGCCCTGAAAACCTCACTACGTGCATCGATAGTACAGCCTGTGTCTTAGAATATGAAACGTTCCTACAAGTTGAAATCTGTATCTGCACCACTAGTCAATATGAACACGCAGCAGAGGGGTGTACACATGTGTATGTCTGTGTTTTTGGCATGCTTGATAGTGACCAAGAAGCTGCCCGTGCAGGCGTTGGGCACTCTGACAATATGCGTAAGGCTGTAACCGCCGTGAAGCAGTGCATCCGGGCACTGCTGGCTGGTCGGCAGCTGTTGCTACTCATCGACGACGCTGGGCCACTCTTACAGCACCTCTTCGGCGCCGACAGAGCCATCCCCGACTCCTTCCCGGGGGCCTGTCTGGCGACCGTTCCACACCCGATGCCATCTGCACGCAGTCACACTTGCTCGGCTGTGCTACCCATGTGTACTGGTCACGTTGTGTGTAAGCGCATCCTCACAGCTGCAGCCTACCCACAGGCTCCACAGTTCCTTCGGAGTGACCTGCAAGAGACCCAGCTCAGGGAGACCCAGCTCAGGGAGGAACACATGGTGCGCTTTTTGATGCATGGGGTTTGCTTTGGGTGGTGCAAGGTTGTATGCTCGGCATGGCGCCTGGGTCCTCAACATGCTGAAACACACAACGCCGGCAGGCTCCAGACTGACCTACAGATTGGATCCTGTGGGGTGCAACACATGTGGTGTGCATGCGCACGGCTTGCATTGCTCACGTACGCCGCTGTGCAGTGAATACCCAACAAACTTCGAGCCTTTGTTTGTGAGGGTAGCGTCTGGTTGTGCAGGCAGTGGGCGTACAGGTAGTCGCACGACTGGCACACAACCCTCACGCTGTCAAGCTGCTGGGACGCCTGTTGTTGGACTGGTACGCAAGTGGTAGCCGCCTGCTCGAGTGGGAGGCAGCGCGCATGGCGTTGGATGCAGCAGGAAGTAGCCAGGTTGTTGGGCCTCTGCAGCTTGCACATGCAGTTGCAATATCTGCACTGAATTCAAGGCACGGTTCTGCAAGTGGGCACTTCCTGGGCGCTCTGCAGCGCCTCCCAGCAGACACCCCCGTGCCAGCAGTAGCCGTGGCGGCGGTATGCCAAGCATGCGCAGACGATGTCACACTGGAAGCCCTGCCGGCATTTCTGGAAGACTTGAAATTTCTTTTGGATGAGCGCAGCGGTTTGGAGCATGAACAGCGCCGCGAGCTGCTGCCAGCAGGTGGGGTCTCTGCAACAGGCATTGCCACATCTGCAATGTGTTGTAGTTGATGGTCATGGGCCGGCTGACAGGTTCGCACTTCAGCTTGTCATACATGTTGATGCATTCAGCCTTTGCAAACGTTTCTGCTGTGAAGGACACGAAGCGTTGAGACTGACGCCCAGGTTTTGAGGGAGTTGTGAAACAACACATTTTAAGGCCTTGTGGGTACCCAATGTAATCGTGACCTTGCGCATTGGTGCATGTGTGTCTGTGCAGTCTGAGCCACCTGTTAGACCTTTGCGGCATAGCACAATCACAATCGTTCTCCGTGCCACATGCTGGTTATGCACGTCCTTGCAAGTCTTGCAGTGCAAGCACATGTTTGGAAAGCATCGAATGAGCTCACCACATTGTCAGCCCTGATAACTGCCGTGTGCTTTGTTCTGCGCATTGAGGCGTTTCCCTTCTTGTCTTGATCTTACTTCGGCCAACAGCAGTTGTTGCGAGGATATCACATGGGATTCTAATTGTTAGCACGAGTCTTGGCTGGAGGTATCACTTGAGAACAGATGGTGACTGCTAAGCCTCTTAGTCGTGACGCATGTGCTTCGACAGGTGATTGCTAAGGTGACGGTGTGCCAAGATAGCAGCTGTCCTCATTGGTTGCGCCTACACTTGGCAGTCAACATGGCAGCCAACAAGGCAGTGCATGCGTGCGATACTTGCAATGCACATACCACATCACGTGCGGGATATTTGTTCTTGTCCAACCAGACAGAACTTAATCGGCTGCCAACCAACTCGCATGCCTGACATTGTATGTGTCTGAACTGCGGCGTACCCTTGAGGCTGAGTGGACTGAGTCAGGGCTGGTGTGCAGGCTGCTTGCGCGTACACCAGTGCTTGCAAGATGCAATTGCATCATGCCCTACAGGAGCTTTGGGGGGTGACCGGCAGACGCCCGAGAGCTTTTGCGTCGAATACGCTTCCAACCCCTCGGACAGGCTGGTGGCGGCCTGTGTGGTCCGACTCTTGGGGACCTGCAGCCACACCGCGACACCACCAGAGGGCCTCATGGCACCTCCTCCTGAGGAGGGACAGTGGCAACTCAACTGGCGGGCGGCGTTCAATGACCTGGGTGTCCACCCAGCGTGGCTCATGCAGCTGCTGGCCAACGACGCTACACTAAGCACCGGTAAGCGGTTGCTATTCAGCGCGGCGACTGGGCGCGTTTGGCCACTGCTAGTTGCTGAGGCGAGGCAGGTGTTGTCGCATTCTGTCGGCGCGGCACTGGGGGTTGTGCCCCTGCTGCTGTGCAGGAACGCAAAAGGCCAAGTGCTGTGGGAAGCGGAGCACGCCGCTGCAGTGCTGTTGGCCATTCAAGTTGATAGCTCAAAGTACGTGGAAGACGTGGTCATCAAGCTGTGCTCAGCGCTGTCTGCACGCGAAGTTTCTGCTCCGGATGCCGTCAGCATCATCAACACATACGTGAAGCTGCGGCACACTAGACAAACAGGCTCATGGAACATCACAAATGTTCCAGACTGCCAGCTGCTCTGTCATTTCCATGCCGGCCAGTTCACACAGGTGCTGCTGCAGGCCTCCCGCGCTGCCGAGGGGCCCATCATGGCACACACCATGGGGGCGGCTGCGCTGGGGCTGCGGAGATATGCCGCTGCCGTCGTCCACATGCAGCAAGCACATGATGCGTTCCGGCGGGAGTATGGGCCACACCATGGCAGCACCATCGAGAGCGGGGCTGCCTTGGCGAGGGCGCAGCTGGGCATGGACAACTACGACGCGGCACTGCGGGATTTTCTGCAGGTGGAAGGTGCCACGAGGTGCTCGCTTGGGCCGCGCCACCCGGCAACTTTCATGGCGCAAGCGGATGTTGCGCTTGCACTCAAGGGCATGGGTGAGCTGAGGGGCGCGTTGCGATTGGAAAATGCGTCGCGGCACGGATTGGAGCAGCAGTTGGGGTCCCAAGACCCTCGAACCACGGAGGTGATGTTGCGTTACAGCGACACACAGCGCCGGTTGGGGCGGGTGCGGGACGCGTCACGGCAGTGCGAACAGGCACTATCCCTGGCGCTGCCCCAGGTGTTGGATGGAGCTCCCAGCCACGCCCAAGGGCTGACGATGCGGAAACTGTTGCAGTGTGTACGCCTCGGGTGCAGTGCCTTGGTGGCTGACGGGCGTGTCTATGTAGGGCTTGACGTGCAGCAACTAGTGCTGCATGCGCACAGGAGCGCCTTGGGCGAGGGCCACCAGGACACTTTGCAGCTTTTGTGTGACATCAGCTGCTCGCTCGCCCAGCTCGGCGACCATGCACGGGCGGTGGGCATGGTGTTCGTGGCGCTGAAGGCGTCCCGCGAGCGGTATGGACAGGGGAACCCAGACGTGCTGCAGTGTATGCGCCTTTTGACGAAGGACCTCTTGGAGATAGGTGAGCTGCGGGAGGCAGCGGCCGTGGTGGCAGTGGCGCAACCGATGGTGGTGGATGAGTTTGGACAGGGGAGCGTTGAGGCGGTCTGGTGGCAGGACCAGCAGCGGCGCATAGCTGCGATACATGATGGCAGCATGCGACGTCGACAGCGGCCGTGTCGACAGCGGCCGTGGACCAGGTGTCTTATGCAGGTGAGCACAATTTGTAGTTGCATTGTGGTGTTCACTTGAGTTGCAAGTACCGCTGCTGGTAGGTGTTTGGCGCTTTTTGCCTCGGTATACTGTAGGTGTCTTTGGAATAGGCAAGCGGGTGCCCTTGTGGATAGTGACGACCTTGTGACAGCTGTGCAGGTGTTGTTGGAACATGATGCCGTGGCATATGACGAAGACGCTGACGCACTAGTGCTGCAAGAGGGACACGTGTGCTGCTGCTGCCTTGTTGTTGATGTATTTGTCCTTGACAGCAGGCCTTGCGTGTTCAAGAACTTGCCCGTCATGCTTTGCTCGAAAGAATACTTTGGATACGCGGGCTGTGCTGTTCACCGTCTGCCGCTTTCCGGAGCTCGGTGTAGGAACTAGTGCCTGTGGTAGTGATTGACGCTTGCAGCAACCGATGCGCCTGAGTCGATCACCATGTCCTTGCAGCCGCTTCACCATGCTGAGTTGACAAATGCTGCCTGCGAAACTAATGTCGGTATGTTGTGCAGGCTGCAATCCCTCTGGCCAGCCTCCCAACAGATGTGGAGCTGCTTGGCAGTGCAGTGCCCGCTCATGTGGGTGCAGTTGAGGGTGTACGTATCACAAGCGCAGCCACTTGCGACATTGCCCTTGTTGTCCGTCAGCTAGTCGCCCTGCAATTCCTGCACCTTGTCGGAGTGCACCTCGGGGCAAATGGCGCCTATCAGCTGGCAGACCAGCTTGTCAAACTGACCGCATTGACAGGGCTGCACTGTGACTGCAACGGGCTTGGCCCAGTTGGGGCCGATGTCATCTGCAAGGTATGTCCTCGTGGCCCCCGGTCGGAAGGGTGAGCTTGTGTACCCGAGACAAACGATGAAGTACCCCTCGTACCGTTTGCTGTTGCAGCTCAACTCATCGATGCTCACGGCAGCTTGTGGGGTGAGCCCCAGCGTTAGCCTCGTAATAATGCCATGTGCGTTGAAGCGTCTGTGTTGGAGTCCCTGCCATCGCCTTGATCACCTGACCACCTCCGGTCGTGTCTCCCCTTCTGCCGCTCCCAGCACCTAGTACACAGATCTTGTGCCCACGCGGCGCACCTCTAAAGTGTACCAGGCTGCCGACCAGATTTTGTGTGTTGCAGGTGTTGCCCGACATGCAACTGCTCGGTGAGCTGCATGTTACTAACAATGACCTCGGACCCAGAGGCGCCGCCAGCCTGGCACGCGTGCTGCCCGCCATGATGCGCGTCACCGCCCTGGACGTCGGGGGCAACTACATGGAAGAGGTCGGAGCAGCGGCGTTGGCTCCCGCTCTATTGCGGATGCGCCAACTGCGGGTGCTCGGGTTGGGGCTCAACGGCATCGGCACCGGCGGCATGGCCGCGCTTGCTCTGTCCGTCAAGGTACCGCACACTTTATTGTGAGGGCTGAGGTTACCTGTGAACTGATACTCTTGACGGTTTGCTGTACTTGGCCTTGTAATGGAATGCAAGGCATTCAGATGCGGAGCTGGTCTGACGATCATGCCGCGCGCGATATTTAGCGCTTCGCAGCGCCGGGCCCAGGTTCGCTCATAGCCGACGTGTGCAGTTGCACATGTATCTGAGTTCATTTTGCTGTGGTGCTGCCCCTTCTTTGAGCATGTTTCTGAATTGCTGAGCGCATTTGACAGCCCGTCGTGTACTCTGTATGGTTTATCCCAAGGGCCTGAGCGGGTGTTAACTGATCCCTGCCAGTGAGTAATGTGTGGCTGTGCAGACCCTTACCAAGTTACAAGACCTGAATCTTGTGTCAAATGAAATCGGAGGCGATGGTGCTGTGCACCTCGGACGCGCCTTGACAAGCCTGACCGGCCTGACGGCGCTCAACCTCGCCTACAATTGTCTGGGTGCTGCAGGCATGCAGCGCCTAAAGGTGCTTATCCCCAGAATCCGGTACATGCCATGCAGTGAGGGAGCCTGTGACTCATGGGCGCACTTGTCCTGCTTGCGAGAGGTCCTCTCAATGTGTCTGCATCTCCAGCTGCCGCTTGGCCCTTTTCGAGCTGCCAAACGGGCATGTGGCCGGGAGTGCTGCTGTCTGGAACACGTACTTGTTGATCTGCATTGGCACTTCACGCGTTCTGCTCACAGCCCCACATGCATGCTGCCTGCCGTCATGGTTGTCTCCGGGGTGCTGAATGCATACCACCCGATGCCTTGCAGCGACTAGTTTGGCTGTGGCTGTGCAGTTCCTTACCAACTTACAAGCGCTGAATCTGCAATGCGACAGGATCGGAACTGCGGGCCAAGGGCGTATCTTTATAGGACCAGCGAGCCTGAAAGAACTCAACCTCTCCAACAACAGTCTCGGCACAGCCAGCATGCCTGCCATCGCTGAAGGCCTGAAAGTGCTCTTCCCGAACATCCCATGCAGGCTGCTAGAATGTTAAGTGCTTGTCATGCACAATGGCTCTTAGACATTTTCTGCATTATGTGATCTGTATGAGATGGGATTGGTTGAACTAAACGTGTCAATGACAACTTACTCTAAGAACATGCGTTGGTTTGCTGTGCCCTTTGAAGCTTTGAAGCACCAGTACATGTGCTCCGCTTGCTTGTGTGCTTCTCAAGCTATATGTATGACACTCTCTCATGCCACGTAGGCCCTTAGCAACCTACAGCAGCTTGATTTGCATAACAACAGAATTGGAGATGATGGTGCGAAGCTTCTTGGATCCGCCTTGGCGAGCCTGCGAAGGCTAACATCGCTGGACCTCCGCGGCAATTCATTGAGTGCGGCTGGCATGCAACATCTGAAGGTGCGTTCCCGCAGCATCCGGCAATGCAGAGCATCCTGTGGTTCTTTCACACATGATAAGTACTCTTAAATGTGGTTCTAAATGCACATATGTGTACTCGGCACATCCACAGCTGCCACTACGCCCGTGCACAACTGTTGTAACTGCACTTTGCTGGCAATGAGCTTTACCATTAATATGCAATGAACAACGCATTGATATGTTGAACATTAATGTGCAATGAACATTGATATGCATCGATGCAGCTCCCAACCATCCCCAAGACATGTTTGACCCACCCAAAGAGCTGATTTGGTCACTATGAACAAGCTGACGGTGCACATTACATGGTCATTGATGTCATTGTGGGCTGTGCAGATGCTCACATACGTGGCCGTGGCATATGACCAGGACGCAGCAACGCTGGCGCTGCAAGAGCGACATGTGCGTTGATCTTCTCTCCGTTGCTGTCATCGTACATGACCATCGTACTCTTCCAGGGTCCGAGACAACTTTTTGTGCAGGAGGGGCTCTCGACAGTTGCAACGCAGCCCGCTGAGCTGGACACTGGAATCAACCCGTCTGCCTCCAAGAACATGCCCGTGACGAAAAATCTGCCCTGCAGGCATGCTATGGACGTTGTGACGCCGGTGTGTTCACTCAATCTGACCACATGAACAGAGTGACATGGGTCGTGATGTCCCGTGTGCACTGCCATTTTGACTTCCATGTGCACGTCGAGTGGCAACCACATGGCTTTCCTGGGTCATATGCCATGTTGGTGACTAATGGCATAATGTGCATGTCTGCAGCAGGCTATGCATGCTATGTTGAAGTCTGTGACAACGCGTTTGTGCATGAGCGGATTCCGACAACCAGTAAAGAACCCGCAAATTGTAAGCTGGGCACTAGAATCAGCTATTCTGCCTCCACGTCCAGGCCTGCGACAGCTGTCACCGGTGGTTTGCCCTACAGGCATGGCATTGACGTTGTCACACCGGTGTGTTGATTCCATCTGACATTGTGTGTTCTGCCAATGTAACTTCCATGTGCACATCGAGTGCCAACCACGTGACCTTTCCCGGGTCATACTCCATGTTGGTGATTACTGGCGTATTGCACCAGTCCGCAGTATACTCTCTTGAGGTCTCAAAGAAAGCCTTTGTGCAGGAGCGGATTCCAACAACGGCAAAACAGCCCGCGGACACTGGCATCATTCCCCCTGCCTGCACGTCCAGGCCTATGACAGTTGTCACCGATGGTTTGCCCTACAGGCATGGCATTGACGTTGTCACGCCGGTGTGTTATTCTGTCTGACTAGACGTTGTGCGTTCCGCTCATGTCACTCCCATGTACACGTCGAGTCCCAACCACATGACTTTCCTGTGTCGTATGCCATTGTGCATTTGTGCGGCAGACTCGTTTGATGTCTCCGACAAAGCCTTTGTGCAGGAGCAGATTCAATCAACTGCAAAACAGCCCGCGGAGCTGGACACTGGCGTCATTCCCCCTGCCTCCACGACCAGGTCTACGACAGCTGTCTCCGATGGCTTGCCCCACAAACTCAGCCCAACAGCTTGCAATTACGTATCTATGCCACCGCATGGCACTCAAGTGTTGCGGACTAATCCTTCCTCCACGCAGCGTGCTGGCTCCACATACTTTGTCAGCTTTGCTAATCCCCCGGACTGGATGGAGGTGTGGCCGAAGAGTACAGCTACTGCTGCTGAGGTGTCAGAGCTCAGGTTTAAATCTGCCCTGCAGACGGAGGAGGACAAGGCCAGTGTTCCTGCTTTCCTGGCTTTGATGCCGGGGATTTCCCACCTAGAACTCTTTGAGACTAATATTGGAGCCACATATGCGCCCCAGCTTGCGTATCACCTGCAGGCTGCAACCAAGCTGACAAAGTTGTCACTCCCCAAGAACGATTTGTGGCCCAAGGGCATGGCTGCGCTTGTTGATGGGTTGACGAGCCTTATAGACCTTAAGGAGCTGGACCTTCGTTGCAACAGGCTTGGGTTACGCGGTGCTCGTATTGTGGCAGCAGTTTTGCCATCCCTTAAGAGCTTGCATGTACTGGGATGCGGTGAGAACAACATCGGCGCCTTGGGTGCTGTTGTGATCGGGCGGGTGCTTGGCAAGGTGCCAAACCTCAAGGAAGTAGGCTTGGAGAGCAATGGGTTGACTGACGATGGGATAGATGCACTACTTGAAGAATGTGGGGTGTCGACCTCTGGTGTGCAATTCAATTTGCAGAATAACCAAACCACCCCTGAAGGGCGTGCACGAGTGCAGCGAGAATACGCAGGCAGAGTGAGTTGGGGTCAGGAAGAAGTTTGTGCGGTATTGCTCCACATTGTTCTGTACCCTGAAAACCTGAAAACAGTGAGGTTTGTGGCTGCTTCTATGAACTGTTTGAGTCCTGATGCTGCATGCAGTCTGACTTGCGAAAGAAACATTTGGGCACCTGGGTTTGAAACAGGTGTCACATGATGACCGACACCATGCAACACTGCACAGCTGTTTGTTTATGAGCTCTCGCCTTGATCCAGCATGATGCCAGCCAATGGTGCTGTGTGCTCCAATGTTGGTCCTTGTACCATTCTGGAAAGTGACGGCTAGAATGGTATTGACTTCTTGATATCAGGGATTGAGTCTTGAATTCTAAGATTGCTTGGTGTTTGTTTGTCTTGTATCAATCAGCTGATCATCCATTCATGCACACAGACTCACACAGCTTCATGCACAGGTTCATGCACACACACTCTTCGCGTTGGGTTGAGGGTTAGCTCATGAAATTCGATCATCCATTCTTCAATGAGAATCCCCGCGCATCAAGCTATTTGTCAGTGCAATTTGTTGTGTATTTGATTTGAACCTGTTGCACTGTTGGGAAGTGAGGGATAGTGAATGGATTGCATACATCAGCCGCCCACACCAGCGTTCCTGTCAGCAGCACAGCAATTCATGAGCTGCAGTGTGGTACATTATTGGTTGTGTGCACTATAAGAGTATTTACTGTTTGCCATGTGATGCAGACTGCTCAGGAGGTGCATGAAATGCCAGGTCTGAAAGTCAGGTTGTCGGACATGAGTGTAACTAGGCGCAACATTACATCCGTACTGAATGATTGCAAGCGAGCACTGGCATGGGTGCCCCTTGTAGACGAAGAGACTCTATCGCTGCTAACAGCCGCAGATGAAGCTGGTCGGGAACTTCAACAAGGACTTGAATCCTTTACAATGACTGGTGGCACTTCGTGCACTCTCGCTAAAAGTGCTTGTACCCTGCAGCATCAAGATGCTTACAAACTGCAACAAAGTGATATTGATGGGCTAGGACAGCTGGAAGGAAAACAGGACCAGTATGATTCCTGCATCAGATTTTGTCTTGCATGCTCGACGTGCCAAGAATGGTGCACACTGTATGCACATGGATTCAGCATTGGCCTCTGTATTGGTCTTCAGCCGCTTGAACACAATTCCCATAATGTCAATCCTTGCTACAGACCATTCAGTGCTTGAGAGCCCAAATTGGTGCAGGTTTACATCTAAAGTGCAGCGCTTACGCAAGCATGTGGACGTTGTCATGCAGCAGACACTGCGTGCAGCAACACGTGAAACCTTTGTTCCATCAGAGGACTTTAAGAAGATGAACCAGTGCCTCATGTCAACCTCTGTATCAAACTGCATCACAGTGCATGGGGACCGTTGTGTTGGCAAGACCATTCTTGCATTGCACCTATGTGCATCATGGATACAGGTATGTTCTGTACTCCTTATACTGCACGTGTCGTACAGCAGAAAGATCCTGTGCTGATTAGCTTGCACAGCAGAATGTGTGTGGAATTGGCCTCAGAAGGCAATCGATGGTTGTGCTCGCATGTTTGAGGAATCTTAGCAAGCATAAAACTGACCTTCCTTGCTTCAACCATTTTCCAGGCGTTGATCTGTTGGTGAAGCATGAACAGAGCAAGCAGGGAACTTGTACCATGCACATTGCATGGATTGTGTAGTTACTGGGCAGTCGCTGTAATGTTCTACTCTGGCTTACCACATCACTTGTGATAGGCTGAAAGCTGAAATTAATTGAGCATGTAGGACACACAGCTCATGGAACAGTACCCAGATGGACCATTCATGATTGAGGTTGGCGATGCTCGTGCTGACTGTGGAGCCAGCACCCAGAAACAATCCAGTAGGGCGGTCAAGTTGCACTTGCTGGATCGGCTGCTGCTGCTGTATGACATGCTGCACGCCAGTCCTGAGCGTGTCCAGGGTGGGCAAAGCACTGCTCAACACGCTACCTCTGACTGCCTGGTACCCAAATCCGCTGACGTTAGGGAAGATCATCCTGGTCAGGCTACCCTAGATGCCGACCTGGAAAGTGTTTGTCACAACATTCAATGGTTTCTCAACCAACGAAAGTGCGACTTTCGCCGCATGTATACTTGTGTGTGGATGTGAGTATGCAGACCTGGGCCGTTTCTGGAGAGTATAACATGCATGTTCACATGTACGTTTGTCCTGAACTGCCTGTGTTTTGACACAACTCTCAAGTTGTAAGTGCAGTGTTCCTGCTCAGTGTGCAGTATGCTTCATACACAAGAACCATCCTTGTGACCACACATGCACACGTCCATGCACACCTGCATACGTATATAGGCACGAACGCACGTGTACACACACACACACACACACACACACACACGCGCACACACACACACACACACACACACACACACACACACACACACACACACACACACACACACACACACACACACACACTCGCTCACACACACACACACACACACACACACACACACACACACACACACACACACGTGCACACGCAGGGTAGGCAAAGATGCACACCTGCCCACCAAACCTGAAGCTGCACGGCAGATGCGCCTGACTTGTGCACGTGCTGACCTGGGCAGCAGACAGCTGTCAGCTGTACTTATCTGGTAAAAACAGCAATTCACCTCCCGTGCCCAGTGTGCAGGTGCCTTATCGTTCTGGATAGCATCTCTAGCGTGCATGCTGACATCATTGGCAGATTCATACCAGGACCCATTGCCTGCCAAGCTGCTCTGATTCTGGTCAGTCGCGATGACGTCTCACGGAAGATGTACGGGCAATCCATAGCATTCCCAGTGATCCCCAGCAGTGAGCAGCGCGAAGCAATTCTTGCACAGCATGCGTACGGCAGTCGAGCTTCAAGTCTTCTTGATGTGCACCAGGTAATCACTACCACGCATTGCTGACCAGTGATGTTGTGATCATCCTGCAACTCTTCTTTCGTTGTTTCGAGGCCTGCACGCGGTTTATTCAGGGACATGATGAGTCTCTCCAGGATCCATTGTTCATGTAACAATCATGCAAAGTGCAGATACCTGTGTTCTGGGCATACAGCCCTGCCTGTGTGAGGCGAATCAAATGAAAAGAGCTCTCTTTGCGCTTGTGTGCTGTTGAGTGTCTTCCGTTTCCAAGTCAAGAATGATATGTACACAGCACGTTTGTTTGAGTGCAGGACAACGGGCGGAGCATTCTGTCTGCTTTGGGCAGCAACTTGCTCCTGCTGCAGCTGGTTGGTTCAAAACTGCACGCGAGCGATGGAAAGGAATGGGGCACAGTGGCTGCTGCGGTGAAAGAAATGCCTCTTGACCTGCGCACGGACGCTGAAGTGGAAGCGCACTTACAATTCCATAAGTCTTGCAGTGACGTGAAGGGCGACGGTGTTGCTGCACTTGAGTTGGAACAACTGTTGTTTGTGCTTGGGTTTTTCAATCCGCAGGAATGTTTGTCTGAGGCCGTCCTGTACCACGTGTGGTTTGCCTTCTGTGCACTCGATAGAGAATTGACGCCCAAGTTTGCTGATCCGCAGCAGAACAGCTTCCGCCAGCAGCTGCGTGGACTGTGCAAGATGTCTCTGTTGAAGCAGTTTGTCAAGATCGCCCCCTATGGTACAGGTATGCGGTCAAGATAGCATGCGCCATCTTTGATACTGCATGCACACTGATCAAAGTTTCCACGGTCAGCACAGTTTCCATTGTAATTATTTCTTTTCAAAGTGGCTTGTACCTCGTACCGCAGCCTGCTTCTCTTGGTTCCATGCAGCAGCTGTAATGCCTTCATCCGGTCCCCTTGGAGAGTTGAAAACCCCACTGAGTTGTGCACTCTATTTTCTTTGTGACATAGGCTCTGACTGCAGTTGCTGTTGCTGGGCCTGGGCATTCGAACTTGAATCTGTCATCATGCCTTCAATGTGGGCAGCTCCTGATTCACCTTCTATCACAAGTGCAGATGGTGTTATGTTGCACCCCACACTGATCTGGCATCTTGAGCGCCAGCAAGCGTCCATCCCGGACCTGGACTTGGACACGCTGCGACCAGACGCTCCATCTCCTATGCTCCTTGCCCTGTGTTGCATTGCGCTCTACGGCAACCAGCGTTCATCGGCTATGGCGGCTGATATTCTCTGCAAGGTTCCCTGCAATGGGGC
>JAYMFU010045239.1:0-14739 GCA_036784835.1 Phaeophila floridearum
CTCGAGCAATTATCGTTGATCGCGCTTGGAGTGTACGCCGGGTTTTCGCTGAAAGAAATCGCGGCGATGTTCTCTCCGGACGGTCGGGTCCGAATCGATCGCAAAGGACTCAGGCGCAGAGCGGACGAACTGGACGCCGCGATCAAAAAGCTCGTCGCGCTGCAAAAAGGCCTGCGACACGCGGCGGAGTGTCCGGCACCGAACCATCTGGAGTGCCCGAAATTTCAACGCCTGATTCGCGTAGCCGGAGAAAATCGTCGCAAGGCCGCGGCTCGTTCCGGACGAAAAGCCCGCCGCCAGCAATAGCGGTATCGCGTTCTCCGCTGCGCTCGATACCGGCGGCGGCATGGGATTCCGCGTTTTTTATCCGCCTCTGGCGTTGCACGACCTGCGCGAATTCCTGGTCGAGTACGAACGCAGCTTCCGCGCCGAAGCGCGCGGCACGATTGATAGTTAAACAAGCGACGAACGTGCGTGGGCGGGCCTCAGTCGGGCCGGCCGGTGGGCGCGTAAGCCTCGACTTCGCCTGCCAGGCCCTTGACGGGAAAAGAACCCACGAGGCGCGTGCGATCCGGTAACGCCCGTGCCAGCTCCGCGGAGAGCAGGATCGTCTCCCCTGATGGCGCGCATAACCCTTCGAGTCGGGAAGCCAGGTTTACCGCATTACCGATTACGGTGAAATCCAGTCGATCGCGCGAACCGATATTGCCGTACTTGACGACGCCGGCGTGCAGGCCGATGCCGTGCTGCAGCGCCAGTGCGCCCTCTGCCGGGCGTCGCGCATTGAGCGCGGCCAGCTGTTCGTCGGCGTCGTAGGCGGCCCGTAACGCGGCTTTCGCGCTGTCACCGGCGTCCGCGTCCACCGGAAAAATCGCGAGCATCGCGTCGCCGATGAATTTCAGGATTTCTCCGCCGTGATTTCGCACAGGCCCGGCGACGGCCTCGAAGTACTGATTGAGCGTGCCGATGACCCCGGCTTCCTCGTTCGCCGTTAGCTTTGTAAAATCCCGGAGATCGGAAAACCAGATAATCGACTCCAGTTTACGTATATCGCCGCGCTGAATCCGTCCCTGCAATACCAGCTGTCCGGTCTTTTCGCCCAGATAAATCTCAAGCAGGGTCTGCATCAAGAGTCGTTGGGCGAAAATCTCCACGCAGGCTGCGCTGCTCTCCACGATCGTATCCAGAAGGCGAATATCGTCTTCGGTAAAGCCTCCGGCTTTTTGCGTCGTAAAAGTCGTTACGTTGTATTCGCCGTCCGTGAATTCCAGCTCGCGAGCATAATACCAGACCGGAAGGCACATCCATGTGCAGATCCTCGTTGTACCACTGGTAAGTGATCGCGCCGACTTCCGGGTGCATATTAGCGGGGGCCGTCGGTCGTTCAATACGCGGTCGCCTGACGCCAGAGTTCTATCGTAAGTCGGGAATGGCGATTGAAAAACGAAACGCAAATTTGTGCCGGTCGGCCTGTTTTTCAGGCCGCTTGTCCCACACTGCTTGTTTCGCGTCCAGGCGATGTGGTGCCCTTCTTTCCGAATCGCGGCAGGGCTTCCGCGTATTCTGGAGGAACGGGAATGAATACTTACATACAGCGATTGTCCGCGGTGATGAAATCCTCACCGGCGAAAGCGAGGCGCAGAAGCGCGTCAATTCTGACTGCTCTGATAGCGGGTATCTATAGTTGCAGCCGATGCCGGGCGATCCGCTGCCGTCGCTGAAGGCCGTAACGAACGGAACCGAACCCGGTCACATCGTCGACTCCTTCGGACGTTAACCGCTATGTGGCTATGTTCGGGCATCTCGCGAAGCGTTTCGCGAATATTTCCGCCGTCGCGGGGTACGGCATCATCAACGAGCCAAATCAGTTTTTACCGGAAACCCGCGAAGCCCTTTCGCAGCTCTACGAAGACGCGTTGCGCGCCCAGCGCGCGGCCGAGCAAAAAGTCGGCGCGCCGAAACGCCTGTTCTTTTTCGAACCGACCATCGCCTGATTTCCTCCGCCGCTGTCCTTCGAACACGACGATCAGGTAGTCTATTCGCCGCATCTGTATCAGGAGGGCAGCGCTCCCGGCGCGAATGCGGCTTGACCGCGCGCCGGTCGGGTTTCGAAATTGGAACATGTCCGCGCGACGCCTGCTTCCGTTCCACATTCTTCTGGCGTTCATTCTCGCCGGTTGCGGGAGAGGTCCGGCACTCCAGGTTTTGCAGGCGGAACAGGGACTGATTGACTTACGCGATCGCGACCTGCGTTCGGAGTTGATTCGCCTGGACGGCGATTGGGAATTTTTCTGGAGAGCACTGCCCGATTCGCCCGACGAGCTCGGCGAAGAGTCATCCGGGGAATTCTTTCGTTTTCCGTTCACCTGGAACGGGAAAGAGCTCGCAAACGGCGAAGAGCTTTCTGGAGATGGCTTCGCGAGCTTTCGGATTCGGATGCTCCTGCCGCCCGATTGCCCGCCCCTGGCGCTTCGCGTAAAAGAGCAGGCGACGGCCTTTCGCCTCTTCGCCGACGGTCGCCCGGTCGGGGGTTCGGGCAAAGTCGGACGGGATTCTGCAACATCGATCCCGCATACTGTGCCCGCTCTGATTTTTCTGGAAGAATCGACGCCGGGGGAGGAGTTGGAGCTGGTCCTGCAGGTCAGCAATTTTCATCATCGTAACGGCGGCATCTGGCACGGGCTCTATGTCGGCAGTCAGTCCAGTATTCTGGGCCACGTACAGTCGACACGCATGCGCGATATCTTTCTTGCGGGCATTATCTTTATCATCTGCATCTATCACGCGGGCCTGTACGCGATGCGTCGCAAGGACCGGCTCAGCCTGGTATTCGCCTGGTTTTGTTTCGTCATCTTTTTTCGGCACATGACCACCGGCGAAAAGCTACTGGTCGATGTCTTTCCGTTTCTCTATTACGATATCTACGTTCGCATCGAGTATATCACCTTCTTTTTCGTCGGCGTGCTGGGCCTGCACCTGGTGGACGTTCTGTTTCGGGGTTTCCTGCACTGGAATATCCTGCGAGTGCTTTACGCTCTCGCGGGAGCGCTTTCGATCATGACATTGTTCCTGCCGGTCCGGCAGTTTTCATGGTTCACGCCTTTCTGGCAGCCCGTGATTCTGAGCGCGATGATCATCAGCTTTTATATCATGTTTCGAGCGATCGGCCGCCGGATGCAGAATGCAAAGACGATTCTGGTGGGCATTATCGGCGTTGTGATTTCCGCGCTGAACGATATGGCGTACACAAACCAGTGGATTCGCAGCGGCTTTCTTCTGCACTTCGGTCTCTTCGCGCTGATCCTCTGCATTTCGATCGCGATATCGATTCGATTTTCGCGCGCGTTTCGCCGCGTCGAAGAGCTTTCGGTGCATCTCGAGGATACGAACCGGGCTTATGCGCGTTTCGTTCCAACGCCGTTTTTGGAACATCTGGAAAAAGCGGGCGTCACGGAAATCGGCCTGGGCGACCATGTGGAACACGAGATGGCTTTGTTTTTTTCGGACATTCGCGGTTTCACGCGTCTTTCGGAGTCCATGTCTCCACGCGAAAATTTCGATTTCCTGAATTCTTATTTGCGTCGCGTAAGCCCCGTCGTTCTTGAACACGGCGGCTTCATCGATAAATATATCGGGGACGCAATCATGGCCTTATTTCCGGGCGACGCCGAAAGCGCACTGCAGGCGGCCATTCAGATGCAAAGCGTAATTCGAGAGTTTAATCACCACCGAATGCGCAGCCAGTACGAACCGATCGGCGTCGGTATCGGGCTGCACTACGGCCGACTGATTCTGGGAACCGTGGGCACCGCCGATCGAATGGACGGGACGGTTATCTCGGACGATGTCAATACGGCGTCGCGCATCGAGGGGCTCACGAAAGAGTACGGAGCGCAGATTCTGGTTTCGGAAGATCTGGTGCAGCGGCTCGACGATCCGGAACGTTTTCGTATGCGCTATATCGACCGGGTGAAAGTCCGCGGCAGAAACCAACCCGTGAATATCTTTGAAGTTGTAGACGGCCAGGCCGATTATCGGCTTCATTTATTCGACGCCACGCTGGACGATTTCGAGCGCGGCCTCAAAGCCTTCAACGCCGGCGATCATAACGAGTGCCGCGCTCTAATGGACAAGGTTTTGCTGCAAAACCCGGCCGACGAAGCCGCCCGGATTTATCTGGAGCGGGTGTCAGCTCCTTAGAGCTGGATTGGTCCGTTCTAAGGGTCCAGAACGGTCACACAGCTTACAAAACAGCCCAGGCACATGGCTAACACTACACGCAGGCAGGAACAAATCCGAAAGAGACGTTCCCGGATGTATTGAAGCTGCCCGGAGAAATACGCCGTATCGCGCGGTTGGAGGCACGCTCAATTTGCAGTATTCTTGTTTTCGACAGTTTGCGAGTCACTCAGGAGTGACTGGATATTGAATTTGGAAGCGAAAAATAAAATATCTTGAATTGCTGTGATGATTAGTTAGAATCTGGCCATGCCAGAGGATAATAAGCTGATCCTGATCGTAGACGATAGCAGCTTTATGCGAACAATCCTGCGTGTGGCTATGCAGGCCCAGGGCTATGAAGTGCGCGAAGCGGCGAATGGTAATCGAGCGATAGCCGAGTTAGAGAGTGCAGTGCCGGATCTGGTAATCAGCGATTTTGATATGCCAGAAGTGGACGGCCTTCAGTTATTGGAATACGTGCGCAGTGACAATCGTACATGCAATGTCCCGGTGTTGATTCTGTCCTCTCGAAACGATACGGCTCTAAAGGCTCAGGCAAAGCAGAGCGGCGCAGGGTGGGTCCAGAAGCCGTTCCAGACAGCTGATTTCTTGCAACTGGTTACGCAGACCATCGGGTCCGCAGCTGTTACGCAGTAGTCCCATATTCGCACCACCGGGGTTTGGCTCGAGGGCAACCCCCGGTGAACGGAGCCAGCTTCTCCCGCGACGGCCTGCCACGTGATTTCCTTTGTCCTTGTACGACCCTCGCGGTGCGACGCAGTTCATCTATGATCCTGATGCCCGCACCAGTACGCGCGCATCCTCCACTGTCGCGGCAAATTCCACCGGCAATTGCAGCAGCTCGATCTCTCGGCGTATGGAGTGATGGGCGGAAGTCAGGATCACCAGACCGCCTTTCTTCGAACAAATTCGATGTAGATGCAAGAAGAGCGACATGCCCGGTGAATCAATATAACGCGCGTCCGAAATATCTATGATTAGATGGATGCACGATTCAGCAATGGCGGTCAGCTCCCGGCGGGAACCCTGAACCCAATAGCCGGTTAATTCCAGACTATCAACAAAGAAGACGCTTACTTTGCTCGAATCTTCTTCTGCACTGGAATTCGAATCCCCTGAATTCATCTGATGCGTGACGCTGCCGGCTTAATTGTGCCCCGGCAAACGATCCCAGATTTTTTGTAAACGCTGACCCAGAGTCGCCGGGTCAAACGGCTTTGCTATCACTCCGCAGGCTCCGGACTGCAGATACGCTTCGACTTCATGCGGCTGTACGTAGCATGTCAGAAAAACAATGGGAATTAAAGAGCCATCCGGCACGCCCTGCAGCTGTCGAAAGGCCTCAACGCCGCTCAGGTCCGGCATCTGAACATCAAATACAAGCAGGTCGGGCTTAAAGTCAGCGACGGCCGCGAGTGCGGAGGGGGCGTCCGGGTATAGCTCAAACTCCAGGTGATGCTCCCGGGAGAGGGAGACTTCGATAATCTCACGATAGGCCGGATCATCTTCTGCGCACAGAATCCGACGCAGCTGCCTGGTATTCATCGGTTTGGTTAGCATAAGCAGATCAATTGGAGTCAACAGGAGAATCGCCATCAGCGATCGACAGGCAGGTGCCCACCAGCGCGAGCAGTTCTTCTTTCTTGAAAGGCTTTGCCAGCCACACGGCTCCGTCCATCTCCGGCATATTGAAATCGCAGACAATGATGCAGGGCGGAGCGATATCCAGTTCTTCAAGGGCAATCACGCCGTTCACGGCTTCGCGGCAGTTGAAGCCGACCTCGGTCATCAGCCGTCCTACCATACCGCGGATGAATTCAGAATCGTCGATGATCAGAGCTGTTTGCATTGTTCTGAACTATAGGATATGCGTATCGGCCGCCGCGCTGATTAGTTAAGCGTCCGCCGCGCGCTGAGGGATAATAGAGATGCTCTGGTGCCCATTTTTCAGGCAGCTGCGCCAAATATTACTTGCGACACCAGTATGGGTAGTAATACTGATCGGTCAAGGAATGATTATTCCTCGCCAACATTTGACAGTAAAAAATCTGTCAAAACATTCAGGGAATACGGGCCGAGAGATGCCAGCCAGGTCGCAGACAAACAGTAATGATCCGGCGCCTACTGCGCCCTGCAGTGTTCCGGAATTCGCAATCGCCGTTACGGACGTGAATATGGTCTGCGCAAAGCGAATCCGCACGGCCACCAGCGCCCTGGTGGAAGAATTCGGAAGCCTGATCCTCGATATCGGGCAGGCTCGATATATTGACTCCGTGATTCTGGCGTTGTTGTCGGAACTGGATGAAGCCTGCACAGCGCGGGGCGGAATTCTGGTGGCGGCTGGCGTGCATCCGGGGGTGATCCGCCAATTCGAGATGATCGGCCTGGAGATTCGACTTGCTCCGGACGTTGAAACGGCGCGCGAAATTCTGAAGGTGGCCTTATAACGCCGGATCGGGCATCTGCCGAAGTATATCTATGTAAAGCTATTCAGATGGGGTTGAAGCGATTGGCACCAATGGCCTTGTTCGGAAAAACGAAGCACAGTCAACTCAGGCGGATCCTGTGCGCAGAAGACGATCCTGAGTACCGCGAAATCATCGAGATGGGTCTCGGAGCCGATAGCTCGTATCGGGTTGAGATGCATCCGGATGGTGAATCTGCGCTCGGAGCAATCACTCGTTTTCGACCGGATCTTCTGATCTTCGATGTTCGCATGCCGGATATGAGCGGGATGGAAGCGCTGCAACACATTCGCGGACAGGGCGCGGGCGAAAAGCTGCCGGTTATTTTTCTGACGGCGCACGCGCAGCCGCATGAGAGACAGAAGTATCTGGCTCTGGGTGCGAGCGACGTTATCGCAAAACCGTTCGATCCGGTATCTCTGGCCGAGCGGGTTCAGGTGATCTGGAATAGACTGCGCGACACTGACTGAATCAGGGTACTAATTCTCTTGATGATCCCCGCGGGCCTGTTACGCTCAGGCTGATGCGGGATACCGCCTGAGACTGATTGTTGCCGATGTGCCGCTCCTAACTTCGCATCGCCTTATGTTAGATCGGTAAAGAGGCGCAAGATATATAATAGCAAGTAGCATAAAGTGCACCGCCCCCTGGACAGATTGTGCTTGCTTCTGCGGAAGAGAATTGCTTATAATAAAGCCTGTAACTGAACGTGCGGATTAGATTATAGACTGGAAGGATTCATGCCCGTCATCTCTTCGTCATCAAAGCCTCAATCGCTTCGAGTGCGACATCATGGAATCATACACGGCCTTTTCCTGATTCTGCTGATCAGCATCGCGTCCGGCTGTCAAACTCCGGCCACGACTCTGGAACCCACATGGGTCGACGATTCGCAAAAAGGCGTACGCTATTCGAAAATCGTCGTACTTGGAGCCTTCTCCCGGGATATTTATACGGATCTCGTCGAAGGCGATCTGGTGGATCAGCTGCAGAAACGCGGGATCGCCGCGGATGCTGGCGCTCCCATAATGAAAAACCTGGGCTTTCGCGCGGCGAAAGGAAAAAACGAGCGCGTCGGACGCGCGCTAAAGGCCATTGGATACGACGGCGTTCTGGTGCTGCGTTTTCTTGAACTGGATCAGAAGATAGAACGCACGCAAGCGGCCGGTACGAAAATCGAAACCGGCAGAGTCGGCCGGCTCTCCACGGAGGACGCCCCGGTCAATTCCTACGAAACGGGCTCGTCTCCGTATTATACCTTTAGCACGTTCAGCTCGTATCAGACGCAAACCAAACGCACCGTTTACGATCCCGGCAAATTCAAAATCACCAGCAGCAACGTGGTATACGAAACGAATTTTTACAGCCTCAATACCGGTGAACTGGTCTGGACGGCCCGCTCGACGACCGTCGATCCGCGTTCCACGAAGTCCTTTTCGAGATCTTTTAGCGCGGCGGTCGTAAATCAGCTCATAGCGGACCGCGTCCTGCAGGCCGGCGCGAACTGAGTCGACCCGGAAATCACGAAATCCCACGGCCCGCCAGCAGAGGCCTGGCGTCAATGGAGAGACAAATGAGCAAACATGATCAACGACCTTCTGTCGGTGTAGCGCATGTCGTCCTAAAATCGGACCGTATGGAGGAGTCAGCGAGGTTCATGCGGACAATCGGCATGCGTCCAGTATTTGACGGACCCCAGGTTTCTGTCTACGAAATGCGCGGTGGGACGCACTTGATTCTGACGCTGAGCGACAAGGTTGTGGCGGGCGAGGCGGCCTTCGACCTGATGGTCGATGACCTGCGCGAAACCCATCAGCGATTTACATCGCAAGGGCTTGCCCCATCGCCGATCGAGGCTCGACCGGCTATCGATCACGAGATCTTTACGGTTAAAGAACCGGCAGGGCATGTGATCACGTTCTTCTCCAGTCATACATCGGGCAAGCCGGTGTGAGCAAGCTGCGTCCCGACACCAGCATGCAGCGGACGGCGCTCCCTTCGCTGCGCGCGGTCTGGCCGGATTGACTCCGCTCGCAGTCTGGTTTTTGAAACTCGGCATTCATCTCGAACGAATCGAACCGGGCAAGCCGTATCAAAACGGTCGCCATGAGCGAATGCATCTCACGTTAAAGCAGCACACTGTGTTTGTTCCCGCCGCGATCGTCTTTGAAGGCGCAACAAAAGGCATTCGATGATTTTCGCACAGAGTACAACGAAGTGCGGCCGCATCACGCGCTGGATCTGAAAACGCCGGCGAAGGTGCACAGGCAGTCGAATCGCGAGTTCCCGCAGAAGATTCTGCCGGTGGAATACTGGACGAACATGGAAACGTTCAGAGTCTCAGACGAAGGCAATATCCGGTACGGAATGCATCGCGTGTTTCTGGCTCCATCTTTACGAGGCGAAAACGTGGCCTTAGAGGAGATTTCCGAACGCCATCGCCGGATACGCTTCGCAAGAGCAGCTCTGGGCGTATTGGATGTCTATACCGGAAAACTGCTTGCATATAAGAATCCACTGACGATCATCAGTGAGAACCGCCCGTGCTGACGCCCGGGTCCGGGAGTGTAACCCATCCGCCCGGTTTAAAGTGTTACCAATCAGCCAGTTTACTCAAAAAGGTACGTACTCATCACAAAAGTAACAAATAGACTCATCACATAGGTAACACCTGCCTGGTCCTCTGGAGGAATCCGGATGGCCTGGAAGGAGACAAATGTGATCGAGGAACGAATGAAATTCGTCGCGGCATACAAAAGCGGCGGATGGAAAATGAGCGATCTCTGCCGGGAATTCGGCATTAGCCGCAAGACCGGCTACAAGTATCTGGAGCGCTACGAAAGCGAAGGCGTCGATGCGCTGAAGGATCGCTCGCGGGCGCCGAAAAAGCAGGGGCGAGCCACTCGCCAGAATCTCGTTGAACTGGTCGTCGAGGAACGACAAAAACATCCCACCTGGGGCTCCCGCAAGATTCTGGCTTCGCTGCAGGGGCGCTATCCGCGAGTCAAAGACTGGCCGTCCGCGCCAACGATCGGACGTATCCTGAAACGAGAAGGACTGATCGAAGAAAAACGTCGCCGGCGAAAACACGGTCGCGCGAACAGCGAACCGCTTTCGCATGTTATCGAACCCAATGACGTCTGGTGTGCGGATTACAAGGGCTGGTTCACCGTAGGCGACGGAAAACGCTGCGATCCGCTCACGATTACGGACGCGCACAGTCGCTTTCTTCTGGCCTGCCATGCGGTACCGAAAACGGACACAAAACACGCCCAAAAGGTTTTCACGGCCGTTTTTCGGGAGTTTGGGTTGCCAGATGCCATGCGTACGGATAACGGATCTCCGTTTGCCTCACGATCACTGGCTGGCCTGAGTCGGCTATCCGTCTGGTGGCTCAAGCTGGGGATTCGCCTGGAGAGGATCGAACCTGGTAAGCCGTATCAGAATGGCCGTCATGAACGAATGCACCTGACGTTGAAAAAAGAAACGACCTTGCCGCCCCGATCATCGATGCGTGCGCAGCAAAAAGAATTCGATCGCTTTCGCCACGAATACAATTACGATCGCCCGCATGAAGCGCTGAAGAATCGAAAGCCCGCCCAAATATACAAACGGTCGCGGCGCGAATTCCCGGAGCAAATTCCGGAGATGGCATATCCCACGAGCTACGAACCTCAGCGAGTTTCAGAGGAAGGCAATATTCGGTATGGCATCCATCGCGTGTTTGTTTCCAGTGCTCTCGCAGGCGAAGTGATCGGGCTCGAAGAGATTTCCGAAAGACATCGGAGACTGTACTTCGGCTCCGCGGCTATAGGCGTCGTGGACGTGTTCACTGGAAAAGTATTGCAGTATTCGGAACCAACACCGACTATTGAGTCTTAAAACACAAAGGTACGGGTGTAACCCATGTGATGAGTCAGACCTGTTACCGATGTGGTGATCTGCACAATCGCCCTCTCCGTCCGATAAGACATAATATCTATTATCGGAAGTGCCCATCTGCATCATTCAAAAAGGTACTCCAAATAACCCCTGTTGCCTCATTCTAAATTGTACTCAAAAGCTCCGTGTGCTTGCTTCTAAGGCTCTGATGCCATTCGCCACACAGGAGTTCTTGAATGAGGCTGAATATGAACGAACGACGCACGCTTACGAAGGTGTTCGCCGAGAAATACCGCAAAGCCAGGAAGAAAGATAAAGGCATTTTGCTGGATGAATTCATCGAGCTGACCGGATTCAATCGCAGCTACGCTACCAGAGTCCTCCGGGATTTCAAACCGGTGCGAGCGGTTCGAAAAAAACGACCTGCGCGAATCAAATACGACTCCGACGTCCGCCTCGCGCTCGAAAAAGTCTGGACTGTTCTCGATTATGTCTGCGGGAAACGGCTGGTTGCCGTGCTTCCGGGTGTACTCGAAAAGCTGATCAAGCTGGATGAGATTTCGGTTTCGCGCGACACACGGAAGAAGCTTCTTTCAATTTCTTCAGCTACCGCTGACCGCCTGCTTGCCGGCGCTCGCGATCGTCTCGGACGAAATCGGAATGCCGGTCAGAACCCCCGCCGGCACCTTTTTAGCCAGATCCCGATCAAGACCTTCGGCGAATGGAAAAACGTCGTCCCCGGCTTCGTGCAGATGGATCTGGTCGCTCACAATGGCGGCAACGTGAACGGCGGGCACCTCTGGACTCTGAATACGACCGACGTAGCCTCCGGATGGACGGTCGCCACGCTGGTCTCAGCGAAATCAGAATTCCAGATGATGAAAGGCATCTACCGCATGAAGCGATCATTTCCCTTTCCGCTGCGCGGTCTTCACACCGACAACGGCTCGGAGTTTGTGAACGGCACGGTGATGGAGTTCTGTCGACGCTACCAGATCGAATTCACTCGATCGCGGCCATATCGAAAGAACGACGCCTGCTACGTGGAACAACGCAATAACTCGGTTGTCCGCCGAAATGTAGGCTACTTCCGGTATGAAAAGCAGCACCAGGCGATCCTCGCGGAGCTGTATCGAAATCTGAATCTGTATACCAACTTCTTTCAACCGGTCATGATGCTGACTTCCAAAAAACGGTTTGGAGCGAAGGTCTACAGAAAATACGATACGCCGCAAACGCCATATCAGCGTCTCCTTTCACGCGGCTCCCTGACCCGGACTCGCAAACGACAGCTAAAAACACTCTACGACGCCCTGAACCCGGCTGAGCTGCGTCGCCAGATTGATCGGCTCCAGAACGAGTTAATCAGAATGGAAAAGCCGCGTCCACGCAAGAAACTAAAGGGCGAACGCCAGCGCCGACCCCGACGCATAAGCCATACTCCGCTGGGGCGCCGCCGGGAAGATGACACCACGAAGGCCGCAAACACGTTCATGGACCGAATACGCCTGTTTCGCCTGAGAAATGATCTGCAGAAGCTCTGGGAGCAGCGTGATGCCATCTCCGGGGAGTCTCAGCAATCACAATGAACATCCGCTGGAGCCGCAACCAGACGATTTCGCGGCCAGGAATTCCAGATCGCCGCCAACAAAAACAGCCCGGTTCCGGCATAGATCGCTGCGTCCACTTCCAGCACATACCGCCCGATGAAAAGCACCGCCGCGCCTATCGCACCGACGGCGAAAGGCAAAAGCCCGTGGCGGTATCGCGCTCGATAAAACAATCCGCCCAGACCAATTCCGGAGAGCGCAATCATGAGCGGCAAAAGGTATTGCGAATAGTCCACGAAACCGATTCCCAGCCCGGCCAGTACGGCAGCGTACGCCGGCCAGCAAGCGGCACACGAAACGACGGGCAATAATCCAGCCAGCCCGGCGAAAACCGAGGCGAAGGCCGTCGTTTTGCCCGCGATGTCATTGCTCTGCGAATCCGCCTGCAGGGCTCGAACAATATTCTCGCGAGGCGGCAGGCCGCTCATGCGACCGCTAGCATTGCGATATATGCGGCAAGCGTTTCCACCTGGATTTTCAGATGGCGCTACATCTCGGCCATTCACCAGTATCGTTGGTGAGCCATATTCCTGTGCGAACGGAGCCGCATTGGGATCCTGCCGGCAGTGCTCAATCCATTTCGGAGTTTTTCCGGCAGCATCCAGAGCTTCCGCGAGCAACTTCCGGGCGCCATCCGCATTCGGGCAATCATCGTCATAGATGAGTTCGACTTTCATATTCACTTCCTCGATTTTGATTTCGTATCGAGGGCTGCGAGAATGGGACAGGCGTCTGTTGGTTGTCTCGTATCGCAGGAGCCAATTAGTCTGCCAAGTACTCGATCCAGACTTTTTAGATCGCGGATCTTTCGACGAATATCTTCACGTTTGGCGAACGCCTTTTCGCGAACCCGGTCGCAATTCGAACGTCGGTCAATGCGAAGATTCAACAGCTCTTGAATCTCGGCCAGCTGAAACCCGAGGTCTTTCGCGCTCTGGATGAATCGAATACGATCCACGTCCGACTCCGTATACAAACGGTATCCTGATTCATTCCGTGGTGCGGTTTCAATCAGGCCGATCCGTTCATAATACCGAATGGTCTGCTTGTTTACGCCCGCCCGCTGCGCCAGCGTTCCCGAATTCAGCATTTCTCAAGCACCCTCCCTTACAGAATAAGGTATGTACCTGAGTACATAGTCAAGGGTTGAGCCGACTTTTTTCAGCTTTCGGAGACTTTTCGAAATTGACAGATCGCCGAAAAATTGGAGTACTTTTCGTGTGCGGCAACACCGGGTTGTTTGCTGTACCTAATTAGTGATTCAATTCGATAGATGCGGCAGCTGCCGTTCGAGAAGCTGCCCTGGCAGGTGTTATTCGTGGCATTAAAGAGCGTGGGATCGACCGGCACGGCCACCTGGGCCGTATCCCAATCCGGGTCGACGCGCACTCCGGTTTCGCCGGTCTGGTAGGCGTATTCGACGGTAAAGTCGAAGGGGATTACGGCGACTTTGCGCCCGCCTTTTGAGATCGTGCGGTTGGTGATGCGCGATCCGAATGTATGCAGATTGTCGCGATCCTGACGGCGATCTTCGGTCGTTACGGTCGCGTTCGGCGCGAAGGTGACCGGATTGAAGGCCGGCTGCCACTTGCGATGCCGTCCGAGATAGTACAGCTCCGTGTGCACCCACTCGCCGAATTTGATCGTATTGTAGAGGCCGGTGAAGTATGCGTCATCGATTTCCTGTACGGTGCTCGCGCGTAATGTACAGATGCCAGTCGTCGGATCGCAATCGGTGCTGAAGCCGGAGCTATTCTCGCTGCCGACCGCGGTGTTGTTGCCGCCGGTTCCCGAGTCGGATTCGCCGAGCACGGTGCCCCACAGGTGGCTGTCGAAATATTTGGAATCGAACATGAAGCGAAAGCCGTCGAAGCTGCGGCCCACGTCGTTCCAGTCGGTATTGCCCACCAGTCGTCGGTCGCCGTAGCGCATGATCTGCCGGCCGGCGCGCAGGTCGATCGGGCCGACGAGATTGTTGATATGCAGATAGGCTTCGCGCACGTCGACGGCTTCGTCCGTGGCGGTATTCGCGGTGTTCAACGCCGTATCGGAGCCGGGCTGTCCGCCCCAGATGCGCGTATCCTGCAGCATAATTTTCGCCGTGACGTCATCGCCGAAACTCTTTTCCACTCCCAGCCAGAGTTTCGAACCGACGTACTCGCGAACGTCGTCGTTGGTTTTGTCGAAATCGTAATTCGATTCAAACTGGGGACGAAAGCGGAGCATGCCGAATACTTTCAGGCCGTCCAACCACTCTGGCACCTCAGCCTGCGGAGCGGCCTCGATCAATTCAGGCTCTTCCGTATAATCCTGGGCGAAAAGTGGAGCGCCGCTGAAGAGAAGGGCGATACTGAAAATGGCGGTGAGTTTAAGTTTCATTCAAATTCCTGAATCCTGCGACAAAGCGCTCCATCGAAAAAGCGAAAAAATCCCTCTCAAGCCGAGTGATTTTTTCTTAGTGCGGAAAAACTAACGGCAGCACATTCTCTGCTTTCCCGTAAAGCAAAACGCCGCTCCCGATGGCGGGCTTTTTGCTAAAC
>JAYMFU010045350.1:0-14736 GCA_036784835.1 Phaeophila floridearum
CCACACCGATGGTGTAGGGTCGATCCGGGACCTCGGGAGGGACGCGAAGCTCCAGTCGCCCGGGGCGTTCATCGGGCACAGAGGGCGCATTGGGAAGGGCGCCGAGACCGGGGCCTTGGTGGCCCGTCGCGTGGCTATAGAACTCGCCGGGCAGATCTCGCGGGCTGTAGGGTGCGCGATTTGCCAGCAGCACCGTCTCCGGGGTCAGCTTGATTTCGCGGATATCGACATCGGTTCCCGCGGCACGGCTGACTTTCGGGCTGGTATACACCATGCCACATGCGGACGGGAGCGCGAGAGATGCGGCCAAGGCAAGCCCGATGGCTGTTCTGTTTATCATTTTGGATTTCCGGTTCTTCATCCCGTCCCCTCCAAGAATTCGTTTCTTGTGTTCAACGCTGTACGCGTTCGGTTTCCATGTACTCGATCGCAGGGCTCACCCATTGGCGAGACTTGATGACCTCGCCACTTGTGTTCAGCCAGTAGGTATTCGTGAACTCATCTCGAGGAGAAACACATCTCTCCTCGATCTTCCGGGTTACGTATACTTGACCGCCTATGCTCGTTTGCTCTCGTGAACGCGCTTGTTGCCGGCATTGAAAGCTTCGGAACTCGGTCTGGTATTCCCCGTCGAGATAGCTTCGGACGTGTGGGTAATACATGCCATCAAGCTTTCCGTCCACCATTGCCAACGTGTTGGTAATGCCACTGGTCATTAGGTCGTCGCCCAGCCCACGCGTGCCCACCAGGACGCCCTGACGAAATGAAAGCGTGATACCGTCGAGCGTTTGCCAGACCGTCGTGCCTCCGCTACGTGCGACCGGAGCGAGTGTGGCTTGTGCTCCTCGAGTGGGCAGCAAAACACGCATTCTCTCCGGCCCAATTGGCTGGGGCGCAACAGCTGCGACCTGTCCGGTAAGTCCAAGCCTGTTGGTCAGCTTGTCGCATCCGCTGGTGAGGGCCAGAGATGCCAGAACGACAACCGTGGCAGATAGCCGACGTGACTGAGGGAGTGTGACGGTCATCTCCAGAACTTCCCCCAACCGTCTTGCAGAGCCGGTTTCTGAAGAGGGCGAACCTTTTCGTAGAGTCGGCCGCCAACATCCAGCCGGGCTCCGCCGTCGCGTGTCACCGGACGAATCGTCGTCGTGTAGGCGGACTTGTTGGGCTCGCCGGTGAGCCAGGAGATCGGCATGGTTATCCTGATCCCTTTGTCAAAGGAGCCTTCACCGAAGGTGCTGAATGGTACATCCGTCAGAGTCGCGAAGGCGCCGATCTTCCAGCCGTTCTTGAACTCTCGATCCAGCGAAAGCGTCGCGCCCCAATCCCCAGCAAGGTAACGCCCGGCATCGATCTGAGTGTGGAAGCCATTGCCCATGTCCCAGTAGGCGGAGACATGACCGGTTGCCACCTCGTAGCTTCTGAAATCGAACAACTGGTCATAGGCCCGTTGCTTGACGTAGTTCGCCTCGACACCGAAAGCGAAGGGGCTGTTGTTGGGCTTCCACAGCACTTCCGAAGAAATGCCGCCAAACATGGGCTCGAGGTAGCCAACCGTCACTCGGCCATAAAGGTCCTGGCCCGGTTTGAAATAATATGCCGCCGTCAGGTTGGTGATCGCTGGATCGCCTTGCTGCTCATAGAGATTGAAGTCGCTCCTCACCCGCGGCAGCAAGGAGTCGGATCGACGTGTGGCATCGTCCAGGTTGCCGATGATCTTCTTGCGGACACTCCCTGTGAGTTCCCAACCAGGGGCCGGTTCATAGGTCGCATCAAGCTGAACGCCAAGATCCGCCCGAATTGGGCTGTCGGGATCGAACAGGCTCGGCGTGAGATAGGGTTTCAGATTCCAGTCAAAGCGCGGATAGCGCTCCGGAATGGGCTGAAGCTTGCCGACGGGAGATGTGATGGAGGTCCGGGCAAAGCTCTTCCAGCTGCCTTCCAGATCATCGCCCAGCGTTTCCATGTCGCTGCGCCGCACAAGAAGCTCTGATACGGGTACGCCTGACGAGACGAGAATGATCTCGAACGTGTCGACATTGGCCGGCATTCTGCGCGAAAGAACTCGAGCTGTACGCCCAACGGCCTGAGCTTCAAGTTGATAGGTCGTGTTCTCGATCTCAACGCGTGCAGCGGAGCCTTTGAAGCTCAACCCGTGCAGCCGAATACCCTGCTGCCTAAGTGCTTGAGCCAGATCCGTGCGCCGCGTCGTCTGTTGGTCCTCACTTGTTGGCCAGTTCAACTCTTCGGCTGACAAGGCACCGCGTGGAAGAACAGGGGGCGGGGCTGGTTCTCGACCAGAGGTGCTCGCAGGGTTCTTCGGGTTGAGCGCCGCCGTGAGCTGCACGCCGATCTCACTGCCATAGAGATACCGCAAGGACAGATCCATGCCCGGCCGTATCTTATAGGAGGCCCCGAGGTTCAGCTGTGAATCCCGCTCGAAGTTGAAGGGCGATTCATCCGGGTAGGCATCCGAGGAATATTCCGCGATCAGCTTCAGCCGATCGGTGGCCTGCCATTCGACTCCACCAAACAGAGCAGCGTCCCCGCGGAAAAACTGTGCCGATTCCACAGTTCCGCCTTGGCCGGTGTTCCGGATCGGTCTTGTCTCCAGCTTGTCGCTGAGGATGGACAGCGGATTCTTGAAGCCGCCGCTGCCTGCCAGGCGTCCCCAGCCCATGCCGAGACTGAAACGCAGACGTTTCCCGATACTCTTCGTGGCGACCACATATTCGGACGCGTAAATCCCGGTTCCGAGGAAATCGTTGAAGCCAATGGCGACAGCCGGGCGAGTATATGTCTCATCAAGAAAACGGTAGTGCAGAGAGAAACTGCGGTCGTAGAGTGTGTTTCCCCCTTGGTAGTTATCAATTATCGAATACCGAAAACTGCCCGACAGTCGGGGGGTGATCTGGAAGGTCAGGGTGTTCCGTGTCTGGCCTGCGAAATGGCTGGAGGAGAAGGCCAGTTCGCCGTCGGGCCGGCTTGTCGCCACTGGCATGTCTATGAGGCCAGGATAGCCGTAGCTGTTGTAGCCTGTCGATATCTCAGACCCTGCCAAGGCAAACACAGGAATGACGGCGACCAATACGGCCGTCGTTAACTTTCGTGATCTGATTTGCCTGCCTGCTCTCATGTTTCCCGCATAAGTGGTTTTGTCTTTTATCAACAGCTTTTTGGGCAATTGTGGCTTTCTTGGCGCCCGATCGTTGCCTTGGGAACACGGGTTTTCACGGATTGTCGGGAACGCTTTTCAGAGTGGCCTGGCGGGAGGTTTCTTGCACACTGCCGAAGCCGAATGAGCCGCGTGAAATTATCCACGCGAACACGGCTTATCAGCACTCTCCTGCCTGGCCCACAAGCATGAATGCTTGGACGCAGCGCTCTACAAATCACCGGCCCTCCCCAAGAGCGGCGCTATGACCCGAGCCGCGCAAACACAACGTAGATCGTCCTCATGAGCACATAGCTGTCCATCGCAAAACTCGCGTTCTGGATGTAATAAAGATCCGCGGAAACCTTCTTCTTCGTTTCGTCTATCCCGTTGACATAGCCAATTTCCGTCTGGGCCAGTCCGCTAATGCCCGGCCGCATGCAGTGCCGGTCCCGATACTCGGGGATCAGGCGAATGTAACGACGTGCATGGTGAAAGTAGTCCGGTCGCGGGCCAATCAGGCTCATGTCCCCGCGCAGAACGTTCAACACTTGGGGCAGTTCGTCGATGCGGGTCTTTCGCAGAATATTTCCGAGCTTCGTAATGCGGTGATGCTCAACCGGGTCATCTGCCCCACGGGTGATGCTGCGTTCAGGTGTCATCGTCCTGAACTTGATAGCCGGAAAAGCGCGACATCCCTTGCCCATGCGTGGCTGGATAAAGAGCAATGGGCCGGCGTTGAAGAATGGGTTCAGGAGCAGAAGTACGATGGCGATAACGGCGGTCGGAAGCAGCAGAAGGAGGCTGACGACAATGTCAAAAGCTCTTTTCGCGCAGCAGTAAACGAGGCCGGGGCGAGAGGTGGCTTCGGCGGCCGTGTCGCTATCGTATTGCCTGGCAGCAATTGTGTCGGTCATGTTTCGCCTTCGAGTTAGGTTTGAACAACGCTGAGAACGTCCAGCTACTCACTGACCGACACTTCTTGGCTCGTCTACTCGCAGTAGTTGCGAGCAATACCAGCCCCCCATCTGCCTTACAATCTGCAAATTCAAGACCGGCATAAGTTCGCTTCATGACAATTTTGTGGCGCTATTTGCAGATCGTATGACTTTGTCAATTGTCACAATACTTCATAGCTTTACGAGGGTCAATCCGGATCGTTTGGGCGAAAGGATAGGGCGTGCGTGGAATGCCAAAATTTTCTCCGCCGCGATGAGAAATTCATCATCCAGTGTGCCATGGTGTTGAGTGAGCGGCTAATTTTTGCCGGTCAACGCCTCTTCCCTGAGTTGTTTAAATGTGATGTGCACCGTTGCAAAAAAGCTGTTTCTTGTGCTCGGCCGCTCGGGTTGGTCTCCGCAACTGTTCGCGACTTCATTGCACCCGGGCAGTGCCACGAGCCATGACGCCAGGAAGTGAGCTCATCCATGGGAGAGGCTCGCGGTTCATCGAGAAAGATCGCGTAGGGTAAGGTGGGCGTGACCCTAATCCGCTGCGGGATACTGAGTCTCAATATCCCACACAGTAACCGGAGCCACCATGCAGAACCGAGGCGCCGTGTGGGCATCGTCCAGTCGCTCTGGGGGCAACGGGTGTGCTGGATCTTCCGAGGCGTTTGTCGGCGCAGGCATTGATCCAGACCGCGTCCTCACTGCCGACGCTTCCGTGCGGCAAGATCCGCAACACGGTATCTCCGCCCCACGGATAAGCGACATAGGTCGCCTGTATCTTGGGTGAACCATGCAGTCCAAGCTCGTATTGACAATCGATAATCGCCTGGTGCTGCTCAGTGGCGGGCAAGTAGCCCTTGCGCTTGGGAAGATCGGCATATGCTACTTGAGCCGATGCGGTTGCTGCAAAACCCAGAAGGCAAAGTTTGGCAAGGTGGCGCATCTTGATTTTCACTCCAGGCGAACCGGTTTTTCACGGACAGCGGCCATCCAAAGAAGGTGGCTGACACTTCATGGTTGTAGTCCTAACGGCGATTTCGATAGATTTGAAGGCGTGACGGTGAAGAAAAAAGGTCAAGACCAACTTGTTACCGAGCCACATCGTCGTCGCAGTCCCGTCGCGCCCTCAATGACGAATATCTCCCCGTCTCGTTCAGGGTCGTGTTGACTGTTTTCTTTACCTTGTCGGGATGCGGGTGCCCTCTTCGCCCAGGGATCGCAGTCATACACATGAGGGAAGCGCTCAATTTGTCCAGTTCCATCCGTCTGCGCGACCGCAGACGCCGCCCGAGTCAGAAACAGCTTGTCCAGCAGGCAATTTCAGGAGATTCAGACTTTGAAAGACAGGTCACTTGGCGAATGTCGGAAGATAACCGAGGCAAGCAAGATTATAACGAAAAGCAACGAAGTATCCGCTGCTGCAGCACCAAGACGCAGTCGGGCGCAGTCACTCTGCGAGGCACATGGCCTTGAGCCGCAGGATGTGCTCGCACAGCAGTTCATATTGTCGAGGGGCGTGATAGAACGCCCACCGGGCTTCGCGCATGCCGGGCTTGGTGCATGGGAACTGCTCACCGGACCGGATTTGCCTGTCGCGGTAGCGCAATATGAGGACGAATGGCTGGCGGTTCTGGGTATTGCCGTCGATCGGGACGGGAAGCTGGTTAACCAGTCTCGGCTCGACGCTCTAGCAGCCGAAAAATCCGCAAGCTTTGCCGCGTTGGCTCGCTTTCTGGCCGATAGTGCCGGGCGCTTTGCGATTGTTCTCGTAACCCCAGTGGGCGGAAAGGTATACTCCGACGCGGTCGGATCGCTTGGTGTTGTTTATGATCCGGAAACCGGTGCCGTGGGGTCCACCCTCAACGTTGTTCTCACACGGGAGCCAGAGCCAAGAAGGGACTATCCTTTCGCAGAAGCCGCGCGACCTGGCCAAGGCCGTTTTGCGTTTGGCCAGACCTCCGACAGAGCTGTGAGGCGTCTGCTGCCCAACCATACCCTCGATCTAGCACGTTTCACCATCGAACGGTTCTGGCCAACGGACGAGAACACTGCGCTTGCCGAGCCCACGCCAGAAGAGGAGTTAGCGGTTATCCGCGGTATGGGGATACGGCTGGAACAGGTGATCGCAACACTCGCCAAAGACGTGAATGGCCCGACATTGTTGCCACTCACCGGCGGTGTAGACAGCCGTCTGTTGCTCGCTTTTTCCAAACCGGTTCTTGAAGAAATTGGCCTCTTTTCTCATGCGGAAGACATTCTGAGCCGTAAGGACACGCAATTGGCAAAGTTACTTGGGGAACGCGTCGGCAAATCTGTCAGAGTGATCGACCCCCTAAAGGGGACCTGTCCTTTGTTGGAAGACCCAGGCGTGCTGACCCAAAAGAATGTCGCCTACAAGATTGCGACCGGTCTGGAAGACACGCTCACACCGGTACGCCATACGGTGCTTCAGGATCATCCCGCGGGGGGCATCGTGCTGCGCGGCAATACAGCGGAGTTTTTGAAAGCCGCCCTGTGGCGCCGTGGCGTAAACGAGTACAGCAACGAGGCACACAACGTACCTACCGGAGTAAAGAAGATGATGCTCGGTGAAGATGCGAATTTGCATCCGCAGATCCAGGCCGAGTACTCGGAATGGTACGCCGGGCTGCCTCACCTCGCCGCACTCCGGCCCTTTGACCTGATGTTCGCCGAACATTTCCTGCCGCGCAGACTTGGCAATCTCTTCTACGGGTTTACCAGGAACCTCTATATCTGCCCGTCCAATGACCGGCGGTTCATAGCAGCGGCCACTTCTCTGCCGCCTAGCAAACGCCAGAGCATGTACTATCATGAAGTCCTTCTGAACTGGCGCGCGCCGGAATTGGCCGGCATCAGACACACGCGGCCCCGTCAAAACCAACTGTTCGACACGCTGCGCAACAGCGATACCGTGCTCCCGGACTTAGGCTGATGTGTGAAACCGCGGCCCCTGCCGTCGTTCTCACAGGCGAACTCCAGCAGGAGCGAGTTGAAAGGTCAGGTGTTTAGGTTTCAACTTTTTCTCAGGGCTTTGAATGCTCTGCAATTGGGCGAGAATGGCTCGAAACGGGTCCGCTTTTGCCTGAGCGGAAGTTGGATCTGCAGTTGAACCCCCTAAAGGCAAATGGCGGGTTCAGACCCCGAACACCACCTAGATGCACCCTGCACCCCAAGAGGCTGCTGAACTGACCCCATTTTCGACCAGGCCCTGAAGGACTATGTCAGCTCGCAAATCGCCATCAACGACGATCAGGAGATCACGGTAGATCTCAAGTTCGGCCGCGGTGACAACGGCAACACTGCCACCATCGACATTCGCCCTGCCAAGGTCACCAAGACCAAGAAACCTGCGACCCGCAGTGCTCCGGCCAAGCCGACCCTGGTTGAAGAATCCAAGGACGAATCAGACGAACAGCTAGAAGAAGGAGCCCGCGATTCAGCTGAAGACGAAGCACCTGCTGCTAACGACGCTGACGAGAAAGCGGCCGAGGAGACCCAGGAAGAAGAGACACCTGCACCGTCGCGGAAGTCAATCTTCTCCACTGGTTCCTGATCCAACCGGGGTAATGCCGAGCGTTACACGTCGAAAAGCACCGCCGATCGTGCGGCCGGACAAGTACGCAGGCATTACCCCAAGGATCCACTCTACATCTCTGTCGACTATCTCGAAGTCCCTGAACCAGACAAGGAAACCACATGATCCAACTCTTCACCATCATTGCCTGGTTCTGCATCCTCATCGGAATTGTCCTCGGCATCGCTCAAACTCTCATCACCCTTGCCACATATATCCTTGGCCTTGGTATCGTTCTGCTTTTTGGCGCTGTCCTGTGGTCAAGAGCTTGATTTTTCTGACCTGTGGATAGCCGAAAGTTTGAATGGTTTTGAGGAGTTCTGAAGGCTTGTTCAGGTAGAGTTTGCGAAGTTGAACTTGAGTTCAACTCCCAGCCCGTAGGTTTCCATAGGTCGGCTGGCGTGACCGGTGCAAGGCGCTGTCGAACATCGGGATGCACTTCGTCTCTGCCGTCCGAACCAGGACGTCTCACTGCCTCTGAGAGCCACGCAGAGCGCCTCTGGAGGCTCTCTGCTCTGGTTTTTGTCCCGACATAGCTGAAAGACCCAGGGCCTCTCAGCGGGACTCTCCGTGGCTCTCAGGGGCATCCTTTGAATTTACCGGGATTCTGCATGCGGTCGAGTGGGGCGCCGAGTGGAAAAGGGATCCCTGGTGCGGTGTGTTTCGGCCCGAACCGGCGATCGGCGCTGGTTGGTGCTGGATTGAGCCGGGCCCCTCGCGCGCGCCTGGTAATTAGCCTCTACTTTCCAAAGATTCTGTGTAGCTCTTCCTTCCATATTTTTCGCTTACTCCTTCTCAAGGAACTCAAGGAGAGGCGTAGCCTCGCCGTAGAGAGTTCCTTGAGAAGGAGTAAGGTAAAGGATAAAAAAGATTCATTCCATATTGTCAGGAAAGAAAGAACATGTTATATTCTTGTATAATAGGATATTAAGTTGTTGTATTAAATAATAAAATTATACACGCGCGTGTATCTTAAATAGGCAGGTGGCGAGCCACCTGCCTATTTAAGATATGTCTTTTTTGCTTCACGGTGAGAGCCGTCGGTCCTGCTGGTTCCCTGCCAGAGCAGGTCTCGCGGGTCGCAGTCTTTCGAGGCTTCGATCTCGGTTTGTTCCCTGTTCCGCTCACTGGTTCTCGCCTTTGCTCACTGGTTCCCGGCGTGAGCGAAACGGCTGCGCAGAAAACTGAATTGGTCAACCTGGATCATCGGCTATCCATCCGCTTCGAAGGGGAGGGCGGTTATGGCGTTCCTGGTTCCTGAACCTGGGCTTTGCCACACACGTTAAATACTGTGTGGTATGGCTTGACTGGATCCATCTATTGTGGCATTGCCACACACGAGATATTTTGTGTGGTGAAGTTGGAAATCAAACGTCATTCGATGGCCTCGACGACTGCTTACATCGATCTGCTTGAGAAGCATTTGATGGAGGACGTTTCAGGCATCAAGGGAGCGCCCACCTTGCGCAAGAGAAGTGGGCGCCAGTACTGGTATGATCGCTACAGGGTCGGTGACTCCGTGCACGAGAGCTACCTCGGAGAAGACAGTGCGCAGTTGAGGTCTTTCATCGAAGATCACAAGGCGAACCAGGAAGACGCTGCTGCTCGGAAAGAACGGATGGCCTATCTCATCAGACTGATGAATGCCGATCGGTTCCTGCGCCTCGACAGAACTACTGGTTCGTTGTTCTCCGCGCTTTCAAAAGCTGGTTTCTTTCGCCTTGGCGGTGTCGTGGTCGGGACACATGCGTTTCGAGCCTACGAAGGCGAGCTCGGAGTGAGATTGGACGTCGAGCTTGGTGCCTTTACCGATGATATCGACATCGGAGGCTTCGAGCGCCTCAGCGTCGCCATCGCCGAGACAGACTTGGCAAATCCGAGTGCAGACGAGATTTTCAGAGGTCTCGAGTTCAAACCGGTGCCAAGTCTGGCAAGCGAGCACGTGTGGAAGTGGGCGCAGACAAAGGGGGATGCCGTTGTGGAGTTCCTTACCCCGTCATTCGGAAGCGAGGAGCCGACCAAGCGATTGCCGGCACTGGGAGTGTCCGCGAAATGCCTGAACCACTTGAACTATTTGATTCGCCAGCCGATCGATGCGGTATTGAACTACAGGTCTGGGGTTCTGGTGAAGATCCCCCGGCCGGAGCGGTATGCAATTCACAAGCTTATTGTGTCCGAGCGAAGAGGTCAGGGGCCAAATCCCCAAAAGGCGAGAAAGGACCGCATGCAGGCGGAATTTCTTATTCATGTTCTGGCAGATGACCGGCCAGATGAGCTTCGATGGGCCTACAGCGAAGCTTTGGACGAGGGGAGAGGCTGGAGGGATCGGATCGACAGAGCGCTTTCCAAGATGCCCGGGGCAAGGAAGGTTTTGCTGAATCTGAACCAGCCTTGAGGGAGCTGATGCCTGCCCAACCTCGAGCGGCACTTGCTGGTCTTCTACAAGTCGTTGCTCTTTTCCACCTGGTTCAGGCCTAAGACTCCAGTTGAAAACGGTGCAGATAAACCGACTTTAACGGTTTGTTAACCCATGCCGCTGTAGAAATCGGTCATGACAGAACCAGCAGAAACAGCCACTCCCGGCCAGTTGGCCCAAGCAGAAGAAGTAATCGCGGAGTACGTGCAGAAGTATGGGTTTACCCGTTTTGCCAGTCGTTACTTCGGTCGAAAGTACAGCGGTTGGCGCGAAAGCGTAGCGCTCTTTGATTGCCCGCCCGAAGTTGCTTCAGGAGACAACAGCATGGAACGGGCTGAGCGGCCGAGTGGGCAAGCGTCAGAATTCGAGATGCGGCAGGAAACTGATGAATTGCAACGGTTGCGTTGTGAGCTAAAGGAGATGCGGGAGGAGCGTGACCTGCTCGCCAAAGCTGCAGCCTGGTTCGCAAGCAACGAGGTGCGGTAGAAATTGTATGGCATGCTTTTGTTTCGAGGATGCTCTATCCCCAAGGTTATGCCGAGTTACGCGGCTCCTTGTATTGGTGTGAATATTATTCATTCCAGGTTGACGAAGGCAATTGGTTGTGTATCCTTGGATGCAAGGGTTTATCCGGGACCTTTGCCTGTCTCTAAGTCGACATTCCGTCGGCGGTCAGATGACGAAAGAGGTGTCCGCCACGGCTTGTCACTTGCCGGCCATCAAAGGTGACTGTTTGCCGGGGACTTCACCCGACCCGCTCTTGATCCGGCTCCGTCTAGGCTAGAGCAGAAACGTGCCAACGAAACCCACCGGCACGATCCAGATAGATGAACGGGAAAGATCTTTCCTGCTATATTGTATCAGACCGGGGACTTGATCCCCGACCCGCCGGTTCGCCTGGCGGCGTCGGCGGGTCGGGGGCAGATGAGAACTCTGCGGGGAAGCGGCTGGCCTCCGATATCAGGCAGCACGTGGATACGGCAAATTTAAGGACGGGCCTTCTCTTGCTTGCGGGGGGAAGGAGCGGGTGTGGTCGTGTGTCCGAAGATGCCGACTTTGAACCGTTCGATCCCTTCGTGAGTGGAGCATCGTTGCACGGTCGGGTACCTGTGAAGCATGCCGTTCCTGGTTCCTGATTCCTGGTCCTGGTTCCTGGTTTAGTCCGAGCTGGAAGGGGTACGGCGGGATGATAGCCTGACGAGAGCACGACGCGAACACCTAACATGAGGTAGACGCAAAAACCTAATTTCTGTACAACGCAATAACCTAACAAGAGAACGGCAAAAAGTTGAGGTAAGATCGAGCGCATGGCGACACCACAAGAAAAACTGGCCGAAGCCCTGGAGGCGCTGAAGGCGCTACAGGACGACGGTACTGTTGCCATCCGTTCGGCTGATCTCATACGCATGCATCGAGAACGCCTCGTGAAGAACGGCTTCCTGCAAGAGGTCATGAAAGGCTGGTACATACCCGCGCGCCCTGACGAGACGGCTGGGGAAAGCACGGCCTGGTATGCTGCGTTCTGGTCATTCTGTGCGGCCTACCTTCGGACGCGCTTCGATGATGAATGGTGCCTTTCGCCCGAGCAGTCTATTGCGCTGCATGCGGGCAATCAGACCGTGCCACGCCAGCTCGGCGTTCGCGCCCCGAAGGGAGGTAATAAACCGACCGCTCTTCCGTTCGATACATCGCTCTTCGACATTCGTGCTAGCCTTCCTCCTGCGCAAGAAATCGTCGAGATGAACGGCCTGCGGCTCTTTTCCCTCCCCGCTGCGCTGACCTCTGTGTCGCCCGGGTTCTTTCAGCAACGTGCGGTGGATGCCCGCGCGGTGCTGGCCAGTATTCAAGATGCGTCGGAGGTTCTGGGTATTCTTCTGGAAGGAGGACACAGCACTGTCGCAGGACGGCTTGCGGGTGCTTTCCGTAACGTCGGAAGAGATCGTGTCGCTGATGACATCCTCAGTGCGATGCGTGCCGCTGACTATGATGTTCGGGAACAAGACCCTTTCGAAACCAAATCGCCGCTGCGTATTTTGCGCCGCGAGGTTTCGCCATATGCGGGTCGCATTCGTCTCATGTGGAGTGAGATGCGAGAACGGATCATCGAACGTTTTCCTGAAGCTCCAGGCAAGCCGAACGACATCGATGCCTATCTGAAGCGGGTCAGCGACACCTATGTCACCGATGCCTATCATTCCCTTTCCATCGAAGGCTACCGTGTGTCGCCTGCGCTGTTCGAAAAGGTAAGGAGCGGTGATTGGAACCCCGAAGCCGATGAGCGGGATCGCGAGCATCGGGACGCTCTGGCAGCGCGAGGGTATTGGGTTGCCTATCAGGAAGTCCTGAAAAGCCTCGGTGCAGTCCTGATGGGAAAGAACCCTGGGTCCGTGGCCGATGACGATCACGGCGCGTGGTATCGCGCTCTCTTTGCCCCAAGTGTAACGGCTGGTCTACTTCGGCCTGCGGATCTGGCGGGTTACAGGGGCGGTTCGGTGTTTATTCGGCACTCTATGCATGTACCGCCATCGCCGGACTCAGTGCGGGATGCCATGCCGCTGTTTTTCGAGCTTCTGACGGAAGAAGCCGACCCCGCCGTTCGGGTCGTGCTCGGACATTTTGTTTTTGTTTATATCCATCCCTATACGGACGGGAACGGGCGGATGGGACGCTTTTTAATGAATCTTATGCTGGGCGCGGGCGGCTATCCCTGGACGGTCGTTCCCGTTGAAAGACGCGATGCGTATATGGCTGCTCTCGAAGAGGCGAGCGTTCACAATGATATCCGGCCGTTTGCCGGAATTCTCGGCGAGCTTGTGAAAGCGGCGATGGACGGCAATCAGCAGGCCACGCTGCCGGAATGAAGGCGTGGGTTTGAGCGGGCCCTCTTTGTAGACGTTGAAGTGCGGATTTCTGGACGTGGCCCACTTGGACGCTACCTTGCGTCGACAAGATCGCTTCGGTCATTTCCAGCGGCGCATAGGTGCCAACCTGTAGCTTTCCATCCGGTTTCCCTGCGCGCTTCGAAATATTTGGGCCACGCAGATTGATGCAGTTGACTTGGAATAGAAACTTTTTTGACCTATTGGTGTCGAATTGAAGGATACGCGCTTTGACCCCTGTGGAATTCGTGTCTGGCCTGATTTCGGTCATGGACGTGGAGCGAACCGAGCTCGCCAAGGTGGACCGGGCAAAACAGAGAACATGGTTGCATTGAGTTGAATTGTCTTCATGCTACATGCCGTTCATTGGCTTGGTGTTCTGAGGAAAGCCACAAATGCTGTAAGCTATGATTGGGTGCCCCCGTGACCTTTCGAATCCTCCATGTGGATGACGACGCAGTATTCCTCGATTTTGTTCAGACCGTGTTCGCGGACGAAGAGCAATACCAGGTTACATCTCGCAAACACGTAAGAGATGCGCTTGCCTCGATTGAAGACGTCGCGCCCGATCTTGTCATTACGGATATCATGATGCCCGATAAGGGCGGCTTGGAGTTCATCCACGAATTGCGACAAATGCCGGCATTTGAGCAGATTCCCGTTTTTCTCCTCAGTGCGAGATCGCGAGATTTGGAAAAGTATGCGTCGCTTGGAGAAAATGCGGCGGTCATATTGTCAAAGCCGATCGAGCCGGAGGTGTTGCGATTGAAGGTGAAATCGCAACTGGAATAGAAGCAGCGATAGACCTGCGCGGCGGCTCGAGAGCGCTTGGATCTTGGGATCCGCTATCTCGGCTTCACGCAGTCCTTGTAGAGATGGCTGGCCAGGACCTCCTTTAAAGGAACGGTCGGAATATCGGATCGAATGAAACAATCCAGTTCCGAATACCTATCGAAAGGTCCGTCGCGCAGAAAGAACACGATCAGATCGCTGAGCGTGAATTTCATGCGTTCCATATCCTCCTTTTTGGCGTCCAGGAATTCTTTCAGAACAAATGCTCTGTAATAGGCGGCTCGCTGACCTGCCGGCCCGTCCAGATCGGGTAACATGGACATGGTCGCGAGGAGAAGACCCACGTCCTCGGCACGCATGACCCCTCTCTTCTTGACCGTGTTCCCGAGGTGGGTGCGGATGAGGTAGTAATACTGATACCTGTCATCGACCGGCAACCTTTCGGTGTAGACCGTGCGTTCCGCCCCCCATCCCCAAAGAAATGCTGCGCCCATCAGGTCGCAGGGGGTCACACTCTGGAGGTCCTGTCGATTGAAGTTCATCAGTTGAGCGTGAGACGAACACGTTTGGCTGTTTGCCGGTGCCAAGACACCGAACAAGGTCAAGGCCACCAATGAGAACACACCAATTCGGGCACGCAAGGAAAGCGACAGTAAAGTGGGCGTCATTGGGAACAGCCTTGATTAATGCAGTTATTCCAAGCGTAGCGGATAGTTCCAAGCCTTCATACCATGACCCCTGGTTCCCGCTGCTTCTGGTTCCCTGCGCGCTTCGAAATATTTGGGCCACGCAGATTGATGCAGTTGACTTGGAATGAAAGCTTTTTATCCTATCGGTGTCGAATTGAAGGATACGCGCTTTGACCCCTGTGGCATTCGTGTCTGGCCTGATTTCGGTCATGGACGTGGAGCGAACCGAGCTCGCCAAGGTGGACCGGGCAAAACAGAGAA
>JAYMFU010045461.1:0-54089 GCA_036784835.1 Phaeophila floridearum
CACGCCGCCCGGACCGTTGTAGACCTCCTCGACACGCCGATCGCCGTTCAGGCGGAGTACCAGCAGATGTTCCGGCTCAGAGTACATCGCGACTCGCATCGTCTGAGTAAGCTTCACCTGGACGTTCCTGCCTTCGGGACAGACACCGTCGTGACGTTCGGCGGATGGCGGGAGGAGTTCAAGTCCGTACAACTCGGCCGCTAGCACTTCTCCGATGCTCCCAACCAAGTGCCCATCCAGTGTGAAGCTCCGGCCGGGGTACAGCGACTCAAAGCGCTTCACCGCATTCAACAACGCCTCCACCGTATCCAGCACCTCGCGAGCTCGACTCATCCTATCCGTTCTTGAGATGGCTGATAACGTTCCGAGGTTTCCGGCGCGGCGCCCATCAGGCACCGTGCTTCAGTGGAGCGAACGTAGTGAACGCAACCGGAAACCGCATTGTTAGAGGACGCCGCCCGGCAAGGTCACAGGGGGACTGTTCCGGCCTTTGTGGACATTGGTCATGTCGTCTACGCAACACCGCCCTAACGGCGAAAGCGAGGTCCTTGTGTGCGTAACCTGCTTTCCTTCTTTCCCTTACGTAACTGCTACCGGACGCGGCCAGAGGGCCTTTCCCCTACTACGACTATGTTTTTAAGCAATCCGTCGCTCAATTTTCATAGAACGCGAAGAGGCCCCAACCGATACACCACTCGGCTAGGGCCTCCGGGAGCGAGGGACACACGACCAGTGGCGTTGACCCGTGGCAGCGGGAGCGTCGCAACCAGTGTGTTCCTCGTTTCTTCTTGAAAGGTAATTCGAAGGACCGCACGTGCGCGACTGCCGGAAGTTCTTCGGGCACACGGACACGGCTCCGTTGCTTTCCCGGTGAGACCCCTGCCCACCCGTAACCTCGGTCCGCACCCGACGAGACTCGTCGCCATCTCACTGGTGTCCGCTAACTCGTTTTATCGGGCGGCGGCCACACATCCGGCTGTCGCGGCACCTTGCACCGCTCTCACCGGCTTTCAGCCCACGGCGCCCAACGTCTCGGAATTCTGCTGCGCGGCCCGCCCGCACACCAGCGCAGCGAACCAACTAGCTCTTCCGTGACAGAAGCAAATGCTTGTTAGACACCCCACGCCGCGACTCCTGCAAACGCGGTCAGGATGGCAAAGGCCGCGAGCATGGTGGCACACCCGGCGGTCCGGCGTTCGTCTTCGGCTCCGAGTTCGTTCCGAAGAGGTGCCTCCCATTCGCCGCGCCTGCGGGACTCGCGATCCGAGTACCTAGTTTCGAGTTCCTGCCAGGTACCCGCGTGGCGGTCACGAAGCGTGCTGTGGTGCATGGGCTCCCCCCACGCTTCAATCAGCCACTTCGCATCAGTCTTGTTGAGAAGGCCAAGCCGAGAGTAGCCAATGTCATCGTATGTGTAGGGTAACCGACGAAGCGGGCCTCCCGGAGAAGCGGCGACAATGTTGTAGCCCGGAACCCGAGCTACCTCGGCATAGTCCGGCATGAAGGACCGGAGGACCGCCATCTCGTACAGTAGGCTCAGTTCCTCTTCCCATGACTTGTCCGCTTTGCGTTTTGCGCGGATCATGGCCCGGAGTGCGATTGCCGCTTCCCGAAACGCGGCAGGCAGCGGGAGGTTGTCCAGTGCCAGATCCAGTCGTGCTTCCGGCTGATCCTGGACCCGCTTGATCTCGTCCGCCCAGAAACGGTCCCCGGCCATATCCTGTCCCAGGCGCTGTTCGAATGCCTCGCTCCACTGGTGAGCGCTTTCGTTCTCGCCGAGATCGATCCAGCGTCTGCTCATCCGGTGTGCTGGCCTGGAGTGTCTAACGTCTCGGAATTCTGCTGCCGCACCCGCGCGTTTCGCAAACCACAAGCGCTACCAGACGTGGCTTCGAAGCCTTCACGGACAGCAGCAGTTGCTTGTTAGAGAGTGCTTCTGCCCGCCCACCGACGACCAGGGATTCTCGGAACGGCTGAGCAGGGAACCGGGTGTCCTGGACCGTAACTCTGCACTAGAGACACGTGTCCGCCGGCGGGACTGGTAGTACTTTGCCCGCCATGAGAGTCGACTCCGATCCGACCAGGCCGAGCGAGCGGCGAGGGAAGCCGGGCCTATGGTTGGGCTGGTGTGCGGCTCGTGTGGATGGGTCTTTGTTGCCGCCTCGGCACACCACCGCAAGAAGTGCGCGCGGTGCGGGGCTTCACCGCTCGTGCGGTACGCTGGCGCTTCGTGGGAAGCCGTGAGGGCTCTAGCGAGCTTCCCACCCGGTGACGAGCGACGGACCAAGCGATTGCAGGATCTCTCGCGGGCGTTGTCCCGATACCACGAGCGACAGGACCATCGGGTAGCAGCGACTCAAACCGCCATTAAGATCAGCGGTGAGTCGCCCCCACCGCCAGCACTAGTGCAGTCGATCTATCGGCAACGCACGGAATCTGAGCGCCGAGAGGCGAAGGCGAAGCGGGCGCCGCGGAGAGGCTCGTCTAAGCCCAGCCGAAAGAAGAAGGCGAAGCAGCAGCGAGACGACGGAAGCATGAAGGCGCGTGCCCAAAAGATCGACGGCAAGAGGACAAGGAAGTCGAGCCGCCCGTTCGGTGCTGGCTTGAGTAAGGATGACTCGGTGAAACGCAGGCGCCGGGAGTGGCTAAGGCGGCAGCGCGACGACTGAGCCGCTACCGGCCCTCACCATTCGGTGACGTCCCTGTGTGTTGACCCGGAGTTTCTGATCACCCATCGCACTCTCTGACTCTTCGGTCTGCCGTATCCGACGTGTTCCCGCGCTGCCCGATAACGTTTCGAGGTTTCCGGCGCGGCGCCCAATAGGCGCCGTGCTTCAGTGGAGCGAACGTAGTGAGCGGAACCGGAAACCGCATTGTTATTGGATGGGGGCCGAAGCTTTCCGAAGCCTGATCCGGGACTGCGAACCTGACCGGGCCATACCGCTACAGCTTACGGACTCGCCGCGGGCTCGGGACGCCACTCGAGATTCAGCTCTCTCTTCGCCTCGGCACAGTCTCGCAGATACAGATTGATCAACGTCTGGTACGGAATCCCCGTCTCTTCGGCCAAGTCCTTGAAGTAGTCGACGGTCGGTGCATCCAGCCGAATCGTGACTCTTCGCTTCAGACGCTTGGCGTAGGGGTTCTTCTTGGCTTTTGAGAAGTCGTATTCTGCTCGCATGGTTTCACCTAAGTCGGCTCTGGTATGCCTGGTTCTCCTGACGCGTCGCTCTCCGCGCGGAGATGATCCGAATCACGTTCTCGCTGCGTAGAGAATGCACGACGACGAGCATCCGAAGCGTCGAACTCAGCCCGAGAAGGAGGAATCGCTCCTCTTCTCCCGGGGCCCTCGGATCCTCTAGCAGCAGCCCCTGCTCGTCGTAGAAGACTGATTCCGCTTCCTCGAAGGAGACGCCGTGCTTCTTCGCGTTCGACCTGGCTTTCCGCGCGTCCCACTCGAACCGGATCTCGCTCATGCACTAATGTACACATTTGATGTGTACACCCGCTACGCCCTCAGTGGTCCTACGCGCCACTACCTGAGCCGGGAGGCACCTGTCCAATAACTCGTTTTATCCGAGGTGGGCCGGAGTCTCACAGGGCAAAGCGGGTCGACCTACCCGCGACCTCGAACCTCACTCACCTCTCCAGGGGTGAGTCCTCCCGCTACTTCTACAGCACGATCTAGGAGCGGAACCAAGTCGACCACACGATTGGTGACGGCGGCTAGCACGACTACACGTATCTCGTGGTCGCGCAGGTTCTGCTGGTAGGGGAGATTCTGATCCGCGGTGAAGAAGGCATCGAACGCCTCAGCTGCTCTCGAAAGCAACTCGCCGTTCTTCAGCCCCGACCATCCCCTGTCGTAAACGGTCTCGACCTCCACCCCGGAGAACTCGGCGGCGAGGGTTCGAGGAAGTGACTCATCAAGAAGAACTCGCACCCGCCACCAGCGCTTCCTGTGCGAGACGAAGCACCTTCGTCACCTGAGCCCGGGACACCGAGGGAAAGTCAGCCAGGAACTCGTCCAACGTCTGCCCCGCGGCGAGATAGTCCATGAGGTTCTGGACAGGGACCCGGGTCCCCGCGAAAACAAGCGCGCCTCCCAGAATCTCCGGATCCCGATTCAGCACTTCAGTATCCACTTGCATGGCAACCACCTCCGTTGCCTTCAACCTACACCAGACACCGCTAAGAGGCTCCTGCTACGTCAGGACATCCGCCCGGAGGCCCATTTCGGGTAACGTTTCGAGGTTTCCGGCGCGGCCCCAATAGGGCCGTGCTTCAGTGGAGCGAACGTAGTGAGCGGAACCGGAAACCGCATTGTTATGTGGAGTCGGCAGCCAGTAGGCCGGGGCATGTACCGCTTAAGTGGTTCTTCAGCTACGGACCAGGCGGCGCGAAGACGCCGCTCACAATCCAGGCAAGGATCACCGCAGCACTGCCGAAAAGAAGGGCGACAACCGCGAGAACTTTGCCCTGCTTCTCGAGTTCCCAGGGGAGAAGCGGAAAGAGGTACCATGGTGGGCCGTCCTCTCTCGCTCCGCTCCGAGGAAACATCTGTGCGGCAAGGCCCAAGATGGCTGCAGAAAGCGCGAGAACCCACACCAAGACCGTCACCCTAGCACACCTTCTGACTGAAGACGGGGCTAACCCACCCGTCCTGTCGGTGATTCCACATAACTCGTTGTTTCAGTCCGTCCGTGCCGGAAAGGCGACGCTGACCAGCTTGGTTTGGTCGAATCTTGTCCGACACCCGAAGGTGCCAGCGGGTCACCTGCATCGCAACAAGTCGATAGGCTCTAAACTTCCGCCGGCTCACGCCTCGCGTCCAGGTCCTCGAAGAGCTGGATGTGGACCTTCCCCTCCGGGAACCTTGCCGCGATCTCGAGCTCTCCGCCCATTGCTTCGACGAACTTACGGAGGGAGCTCAGATACATGTCTGCGCGTCGCTCCAACTTCGAGATGGTCGCCTGGTTCACGCCGAGCACACTGGCCAGCTCCTTTTGGGACAAGTCTCGTGCCTGCCTTAGCTCCTGGAGGGGTAGCTCGGCCAACAGCTCTTCCGTGCGCCGACGAATCCGGTCTTGGCGTGCAGGCGACAGCTCGTCGCGCACATCCCGAAACTTCTTGGCCATCAGATCAAGCCCTCCTCGGCGAGGATCTTCAAATGCTCATCGTAGAGGGCATCGGCCCTGGGGACATGCCGGTGGTACCAACGGTCGTCCCCGGTCTTGTCCCCCGCAATGAGCAAAATCGCCACCCTTCGTGGATCGAACGCGTACAGGCTCCGGATCGGGCGACCATGTGCCTGTGTCCGGAGCTCACGCATGTGTGCGTGTCGCGAGGACCCAACCGCGCTGCTGTAAGGGAACTGAAGGTGCGGTCCCTTCACTTCCAACAGCCCAATGGTCGCCGCCACTTCGTCTTGCTCGCGGACCGTCAGCTGCTCGAACCAGGCCAGCCACTCGTCCGTCACCTCGACTTCGTATGCCATCTAGGCTATATGCCTTCGAGTGCATAGTCAACGACTGGAACCGGGGACTGAGACCGGGGATTCACTCTTCCTCGGTCCCACACCCGTCATCGAGGTTGTCGAGAGGACTCCTGACACTCTCGATGGCTGACCGGGCGACGTGGGTGTAGACCTGGGTGGTCCGGACACTCCGATGGCCAAGGAGTTCCTGTATCACGCGCAGATTCGTACCACCTTCCAGTAGGTGTGTGGCGAAGCTGTGCCGCAGCGTGTGGGTTGTGACGTTCTTTTCGATCGCAGCCGCCTTTGCGGCGCGCTTGACGACTCGTTGGACCGATCGCGTGCTCAGATGGCGACTCGGGTCAGGCGCAGGAAAGAGCCATGGTCCGGTGGAATACGCCTCGGCGTAACGCTCGACAGCTTCGACGGCCTTCCGAGCGAGGAGGGTGTTCCGGTCCTTCGCCCCCTTGCCCTGTCGTACCCTCAGGAGGCCCCGTTCTGAGTCGAGGTCCTCGGGCCGCAGCCGTACGAGCTCCCCAGCCCGAAGTCCTGCCGAATAGAGGAGCATGAGGAGCGCCCGGTGCTTGGGGTTCCGGGCCTTGGCCAGCATCCGGCTCACTTCCCCCGGGCTGAGCACGGTCGGCGTGCGGGTTTCGGTTCTCGGCCGTGGAATCGAGAGCGCAAGCGCAGGACGCTCCAACACGGTGCCGGCAAGGAATCGAAGAGCGCTGACAACCTGGCTGTGATAGCTGCGAGAGACGGATCGCTCGCGTACGAGCCAGGCGACATAGTCCTCCGCAGCTCCTTGAAGGTCCGCCAGGGGATCCATCGTTCGCGCATCGCACCACAGTAGAAACCGTCTGAGATGTGCCGCATAGACCTTCCGTGTGAGGGGGCTGTAGCGCCGGATGGTCAGCGCCGATCGGAAGCGATCCAATAGTCGTGCGTTCGCTGAACCCCCCTCAGTTCCCTCCCTTGACCGCGTTGGAAGCCTCGGTTCAGCTCTCGACGTCTTGTGTGGCTCGGCTCGCCTATCCGAGGGGCCCGGGCTCTCGACACGCACGGCTTCGGGACCGAAGGCCTGCTGGAGGCGCGATAGAACCTCCGGCGACGCAGGGACCAGCCAAGCGCGTCGGCGGGAATCCCAACGGCGGCTGGGGAGGGCTCGGATGGCGGCGAGATCATCCCGACTGAACCCAGGCGCCAGCCTCAGTTCGAGGGTACGGCCGTCCTCATGCTCACGCATGCGGACCCGCTCCCCCCCACCCCCCTCCCCCGTCACACCCCCTCCTCCACCCGCCACCCGCACCGATCGCACTGCCCACACCGGTCCCCCCTCCGCTCACCGAAGTAGCGCAAGATCTCGTTGCGGCGACACCGTGACGACCGGGCGTACCGCCGGACGGCTCTGAGCTTGTCCCGCGCCCGCCGCCGAAGCGCCGGGGCGGCGTCGAGGTCGGGGTTCCGATGAACGAGAATGCGGACGCCGGGGCCGACGAGGGGGGCCGCTCCGTCGTACGAGTCGCTCGCCCGATCAGACGCCGAGCTCCCGCCCCCCTTCCCGCCCACCCTGCGAATCGCACGGTACCGCTCCAATGCCCCGAGGGGCCCGACGGGGTCCCCGTCCATCCACTCCCGAGGCGGGGCCCCTAGAAGCCGAACCATTGCCGGATCCTCGGGGGACACGATGCCGTCCTGGTCAGCCGTGCGCCTCAGCACCCGATGAATCCGTCGGAGCCGCCGAAGCGGTGGGTGTGTGCTGTCGAGAAACCGCTTCCCCAACGCTCCATCGCCCCGCGCGTGGAACGCCAGGCACACCGATGGCTCTCCGTCGCGGCCAGCTCGACCGGCCTCCTGGTAGTACGCCTCGAGGGTCGTAGGGAACTGCACGTGCAGAACCGATCGCACATCGGCCTTGTCGATGCCCATGCCGAAGGCGTTGGTGGCGACGACCACGCGGCAGGCGCCGCTCATGAACCGCTCCTGCACACGCGACCGCTCCTCGCCGGGGAGTCCGGCATGGTAGGCGTCGACGGGAAGACCACAGCCCGCGAGGTGATCGCGGACCAGCTCGACGGAACGACGCGTGGGAGCGTAGACGATTGCGACGCCGCGAAGTCGCCGGAGGGCTCGGTAGATTGCCCGAATTCTGGCCCGCCGGCCCCCGCCCCGGACGACGGCCCATCGGAGGTTGGGTCGGTCGAAGGAGTGGACGACGAGGGCGGGGTCACGTAGCCCGAGGTTGTCCAGGATGTCCGCGCGGACCTCGGGCGTTGCGCTGGCGGTGAGTGCCAGGCTGGGGCAGTCGAGCCGACGGGAGACGGCCGCGATCCGCCGATAGCTCGGGCGGAAGTCATGACCCCACTCGCTGATGCAGTGGGCTTCGTCCACGGCGACGAGGCCGACGCGAACGTCCCGGAGGAGGCCCCGAAACAGTTCCAGCTCCAATCGCTCCGGCGAGACGAACAGAAGCCGCGTTGTACCGGCCCGGACCCGAGCCACGACCTCCCGCTTGATGGCGGTCGACTGCGTACCGGTCAGGCAGTCGGCCCGAAGCCCGATCTCCCGGGCTCGTTGGACCTGGTCCTCCATGAGCGAGACCAGTGGCGTGACGACGAGGGTGAGGCCATCCACGAGGAAGGCGGGGACCTGGTAGCAGACGCTCTTCCCGCCGCCGGTGGGAAGAACTCCCAGGGCATCACGACCGCCGAGGACCGCCTGGACCAACTCCTCCTGTCCGGGGCGGAAACCGTCGTAGCCGAAGGCCCGGCGAAGGACCGCCGTCGGGTCGGACGTGGAGTGGAGCGTCGGAGGCATATCCGACGCTCCGTCGTCCGGCTGGGCACCTCAATGGGGAACCGGGACGGCGTCGCCCACTGGTGCTACGGCCCGCCTTCGCCTCGGGCCTCGGCGGCGTCCCCGCCCTCACCTGCATCCCCCGCCCCACCCGCATCCCATTCCTCATCGTCCTCCCACTCCTCCGACTCCACGCCCCCCGGCAGGAACCGCAGCAGCATGGCCGACGCGAGGACGACGATGGCCAGCCCGGTCATCCACCTGGCTTCGAGGTACATCCCAGCAATCGTGAGGACGGCAGCCACAGAAAAGAGGCCGACCTTCCATTCCAGGAATCGACCCGCGCGCCGTCGTCGGTCAGCGAACATCAGCCGGTCGCGGGTGGCCGCGCCGATCCGGCGGGCCGCGCCCGCTCCAGCGTCCCCATCACTCCGCCGACTTCTCCAGGAACTTCCGCACGCCCTCCTGACACGCCTCGGTCATCCGCGCCTCGGCGTTGACCCGCGCGGCGCGATCGAGGCCCTCTTCGAAGTCCAGATCGTCGAGCTCGTAGAGAAGCGCCTTGGTCATGGTGACGGCCGACGCCGGCTTGGACGCGAGGCGCCCGAGGTATCGGGTGACGCCGGCGTCGAACCCATCGGCGGCGAGGATCGTGGTCACGAGCCCTAGCCGGTGGGCCTCCCGGGCGTCGAAGCGATCGCCTTGAGCCACGAGGTGGAAGGCCTCCCCTTCACCGATCTTCCGCCGCAGGATCGTCATCACCAGGGCGGGCACGAAGCCGAGATAGACCTCGGGATAGCCGAACTCGGCGTCCTCCCGTGCGAGGACCAGGTCACACGCCGAAGCGAGACCGCATCCACCGGCCAAAGCGCGTCCCTGGACGGCGGCGACGACGGGCTGCGGATGATCGCGCATCTGCTGGAAGAGCGCCCCGAGGGAGCGGGCGTCTTCGACGTTCTCCTCGAGCCCGAGAGTGGCGATGCGCTCCATCTCGGCGAGGTCGGCGCCGGAGCAGAAATCCTTCCCCGCCCCGCGGATGGCGACCACGCGAACGTCGTCGTCGTGGGCCGCCTTCCGGAGGCCATCCTTGAGCGCCTGAACGAGGGCGCCGTTGAGGGCGTTGCGCTTCTCGGGCCGATTAAGCGTCAGCGTCGCGACGCCATCGGAGGCGTCGTACAGCAGCACGCCTCCGGCGCCGCCGGTCACTCTCCCCTCCCGGGACTCCACCCGTCCGGCACGCGGCCACGACCCTTCACGGCCTCGGCCACGTCGTCGGGGACCTCGATCTCCATCCTCAGGAGACCGGTGGAGAAGACCTTGCCCTGGGCGTCGTTCATGAGCGACATGGTACCGCCGCCGCCCAGCGCGCCGTGGAGGAGGAAGTTGAGGGCGCTGAGGTTGGGCAGCTCGAAACGCTCCACGTCGCCCTTCACCATCTCGCCGAAGTGGGCTTTGACGGCCTCGGGCGTGAGTTGCTCACGGAGGAGCCCGTAGTGGGCCTCGTCGTACGCGATGACGCCGACGTTGGCGGTGTCGCCCTTGTCGCCGGAACGCGCGTGTGCCAGGTGGACGAGTTGGACCTTCGTCATGCCGGGCCTCCTGGCTGCATGGTCGCCATCATACCTCCCTGACCTCCACCCGAAGGTGCTCCTCGACGACTTCTCGCCGCACCAGCGCCGGCCAGTACGCCATGATCTCCTGCACCCTCGGCCGTCCTCCGGCGAAGCCGGTGACCGACGGCGGGCCGGTGAGGACCAGCGGCGCGATCTCCCGGGTGAAGCGCTCCACGGCGGCCCGATCGGCGGCCCGGACGCCCACACGGAGCTGAACTTCGGGGATGTCGGCTGGCGGTTCCCCGACGAGGGGCCCGTGGGTGGAATCCCAACCCACGAGCTCAGTGCGGATCTCGTCGAATTCCAGGCCCAGCCGGTCCAGGCGCTCGCGCAGGATCCGGTCGGCGGCCCGGGCCTTGGCGGCGGCGTCGGGCCAGGAGTAGGTCAGCGTCCCGGTGGCCTTCCACCCCGACGAGTAGGCGATGGACACTTTGAGGAAGTCGGTCCGGGGACCGCCCTTCACGCCGTGTACCCGGACCCGGTCGTTGCCGAGGTCGTCGAGGTGGATGGTGGTGAAGTCGGCGACGACATCGGGGGTGATGTAGTCGGTGGGATCGCCCATCTCGTAGACGATCTGCTCGGCGACGGTGGCGCGGCTGACCCGACCGCCGGTCCCGTCGTGCTTGGTGACGACGAACGTACCGTCGGCCGAGACCTCTACGATGGGGAAGCCGACGTTGGCCATGTCGGGGATCTCCCACCAGTCGATGAGGCAGTTTCCCCCGGTGCACTGGGCGCCGCACTCGTTGATGTGGCCGGCGACGACCCCTGCGGCGATGCGGTCGTGATCGTCGGTGGACCAGCCGAACTCGTGGATGAGGGGCCCATAGGTGAGGGCGGTGTCGGTGCTCCGACCGGTGACGATGACGTCGGCGCCCTTGCCCAGCGCCTCGACGATGGGCGCGGCGCCGATGTAGGCGTTGGCGCTCTGCACCTGGTCGACGATGGTGGACAGCGGCTCGCCGGTCTCCATGTGGGCCATCTCGTGGCCGTCGGCGATGAGCTCCTCGAGACGATCCATGAGGTCGTCGCCGGTGACGAGGCCGACCCTTGCCCTGCCCTGCACGCCGGCCCTGCGGCCCGCTTCCACGAGAGCTTCGGCGCAGCCCTCGGGGTTCACGCCCCCGGCGTTGGTGACGACACGGACTCCGTCCTCCACGCACTTGGCGAAGATGCGCTCCATGAGGGGCACGAAGTCGCGGGCGTAGCCGGCTTCGGGACTCCGGGCGCGCTGTTTCTGCATGATCGACATGGTGACTTCGGCCAGATAGTCGAGCATGAGATAGTCGATGGGGCCGCCCTCGACCTGCCGGACCGGAGCTTCGAGGTCGTCGCCCCAGAAGCCCTGGCCGCTGGCGATACGGACCACGCGCTCGTCGCTCACGTTCGGCCTCCTTCAGGCCACACCGTCATTAGGCAATCAACCATCGTTCAGCCCTCCGTCGGGCGCGGCGGCCGTCGAGAACGCCACCGGCCGTGACCCACCGATCTGGAAGGCCCCGATATGGGGCCCGTCGTTGTGCATGGCCGCCCGAAGGAGCAGACCCAGAGCCGGACGCACCTCCTCGGGCAGCACCACCTCGTCGACGAAGCCGCGGGCTGCAGCGAAGCGGGCGTCGAGTTGCCGGTCGTAGTCGGCCCGCACCTCGTCCATCTTCGTCGTCAGGTCCTCGTCGGGGACCTTGCCCTCGGCTTTGAGCTTGTCGATCTGCCCGCTGAACAGGGCCATGACGGCGCTGGCGCCTTCCATGACCCCCATCCGCCCCGTGGGAAGCGAGAGGATGAAATCGGGGTCGAAGCCCTGACCGGCCATGGCGTAGTAGCCGGCGCCGGACGCGTGGTTCAGCGTGAGGACGAGCTTGGGCACGGTGGCGGTGGCCATGGCCTCGACGAACTCCGCGCCGGCCCGGATGATCCCCGAGTGCTCGGCTTCGGGCCCCACCATGAAGCCCGACACGTCCTGAATGAAGAGGAGGGGCGTCTGGTGCCGGTTCATCGCCTCGATGAAGTACGCCACCTTCCGCGCGCTCTCGGTATAGACGATGCCGCCGAAGCGCGGTGGCCCGTCCTTGGTGGGGAACATCCCCCGTGCGTTGGCGATGACCCCCACGGGCGTCCCGTCGAGGAAGCCGGTGCCGCAGATCATCTCCTTCGCGTACTCGGGCTGGAACTCGTCGAGTTCCTCGCCGTCGAGGATGCACTCGAGGACGTCACGCATCTCGTACGGCTGTCGGTGATCTTCGGGGAGGAGATCGTAGAGCTCGTAGGCGAGGCGCTTGGGGGGCGTCGCCATACGGTGGCCGGAACCCTCCTCCCCACCGCCCGCGCGCTCCTCCTGCGGCAACTCCGACACCAACCGCCTCAGCCGCTGGATGCACGCCTCGTCGTCGGGCACCATGTAGTGGGCGACGCCGCTCACCTGGGTATGCACCGCCGCCCCGCCGAGCTCCTCGGCATCCACGGTCTGCCCCGTAGCGCCCTTCACGAGGTTGGGTCCGCCGAGGCCCATGAACGAGGTGCCCTCCACCATGAGGATCACGTCGGACAGCGCCGGCAGGTATGCCCCGCCGGCGATGCACGGCCCCATGACCGCCGCCAGCTGCGGGATCCGCAGGTAACGGCGCATGACCGAGTTGTAGTAGAAGATCCGGGCGGCGCCGTATTGGCCGGGAAAGACCCCGCCCTGGTACGGCAGGTTCACCCCCGCCGAGTCCACCAGATACACGATGGGGATGCGGCACCGCATCGCCACTTCCTGGGCCCGGAGGATCTTGGTGATGGTCTCGGGCCACCACGACCCGGCCTTCACCGTGGCGTCATTGGCGACGACGACGACCTCTCGACCCTCCACCCGGCCCACCGTGGTGACGACGCCGGCCGCCGGCGCCTGGCCGTCGTACTGGTCGTGGGCCACGAGCATGCCGATCTCCACCGACGGCTCGCCCTCGTCGAGTAGGAGGTCGATGCGCTCCCTGGCGGTGAGCTTGCCCTGGTCGTGCTGGCGCTTGATGCGCCGCTCTCCCCCGCCCTGACGGAGCTCCTGCCTGAGCTCCTGGAGCTCGGCAGACAGCTCGCCCAGGCGGCCGGATGCCCCGGCCGTCGCCGCGGCGCTCACGCCGTGTTCTGGGCCGCGAACCACTCCCTGACGTATTCGATGGCCGCCGTCGTCGGCGTGCCGGGCCCGAAGAGGCGTCCGATGCCCTGCTCTTCCAGGGCGGCGACGTCGTCCTCGGGGATGATGCCGCCTCCGGTGAGGAGGACGTGGTCGGCGCCGGCCTCGTCCAGGAGCTCCTTCACCCGGGGAAAGAGCGTCATGTGCGCCCCGGAGAGCACCGACATGGCCACCACGTCGACGTCCTCCTGGACGGCGGCGTTGACGATCATCTCGGGGGTCTGGTGGAGGCCGGTGTAGATCACCTCGAAGCCGGCGTCACGGAAGGCACTGGCGATGACCTTAGCCCCCCGGTCGTGGCCGTCGAGGCCGGGCTTGGCCACGAGGATTCGGATTTTCCGTTCGTCGGACATGTATGTCTGGTCGCTCGGTTGTCGTTGTGCCTGGCGGCCGCATGCGGCTCGCAGTCTCGTCGGTCCGCGGGCGCCCCCCGCGAAGGTGTGAGCCCGCCCTGAAGGTGTGAGCCTACCCTAGAAGAACACCGGCTCCTTGTAGGCGCCGAAGACGTCCTCCATGGCGGCCCGGATCTCGTACAGCGTGCAGTAGGCCCGGGCGCAGTCGAGGATGCGTGGCACGACGTTCTCGTCCGTCCGGCACGCCTCACGGAGCGCATCCAGCGTCTCGGTGACGCGGTCGTCGTCTCGCTCTTCGCGCATCTTCGCCATCCGCGCCACCTGACGCTTCTCCACGCTGGGATCGATCTTGAGGGTGTCGATCTCGATCTTCCCCGAGCCCTCGGTGAAGTGGTTCACACCGACGACCACACGGTCGCCGGATTCCACTTCACGCTGCTGGCGCATAGCCGAGGCGGCGATCTCCTGCTGGAACCACCCCTGCTCGATGCCGGGCACGACACCCCCGAGGGCGTCGATCTCCTCGAAGAGCTCCAGCGCTTCGGCTTCGAGCTCGTCGGTGAGGGACTCGATGAAGTACGAGCCGGCCAACGGGTCGATGGTGTTGGTCACCCCGGACTCGTAGGCCAGGATCTGCTGGCTCCGCAGCGCGATACGCACGGCCTTCTCCGTGGGCAGCGACAGCGTCTCGTCCATGGAGTTGGTGTGCAGCGACTGGGTGCCGCCCAACGCAGCTGCCATGGCCTGGTAGGCCACCCGGACGATGTTGTTCTCGGGTTGCTGGGCCGTGAGGCTCACGCCCGCCGTCTGACAGTGGGTGCGCAGGCGCCAGGACTCGGGGCTCTTCGCGCCGTATTTCTCTTTCATGCCCCGGGCCCAGATCCGCCGTGCGGCGCGAAGCTTGGCGATCTCTTCGAAGAAGTCGTTGTGGACGTCGAAGAAGAAGGACAGCCGCGGCGCGAACGTGTCGACGTCCAGGCCCCGGGCGATGCCGCGCTCGACGTATTCGAAGCCGTTGCGGAGCGTGAACGCCAATTCCTCGGCGGCCGTCGATCCGGCCTCACGAATGTGGTAGCCGGAGATGGAGATGGGGTTGTACTTGGGCGTGTGCTCGCTGCACCACTCGAACATGTCGACGATGGCCCGCAGCGCCGGCTCCGGCGGGAACACCCAGGCATGCTGGGCCTGGTACTCCTTGAGGATGTCGTTCTGGACCGTGCCCCGGAGCTTGGACACGTCGACGCCCTGCTTCTCGGCGGCGGCGACGTAGAAGCAGAAGAGGATGATGGCCGGTCCGTTGATGGTCATGGAGACCGAGACCTGGTCCAGCGGGATGCCGTCGAACAGCTGCTCCATGTCGGCCAGCGAGGAGATGGCCACCCCGCACACGCCGACCTCCCCCAGAGATCGGGGATGGTCCGAGTCGTAGCCCATGAGCGTCGGGAAGTCGAAGGCGACGCTCAAACCGGTCTGGCCGTGGTCGAGGAGGTACTTGTAGCGCTCGTTGGTCTCCTCGGCGGTGGCGAAGCCGGCGAACTGGCGCATGGTCCAGAGCCGGGTCCGGTACATGGTGGCATACGGACCACGGGTGAAGGGAAACGAGCCCGGCATCCCCAGGTCGTCCTCGTCGCTGGCGTCGGCGCGGTCCAGCTCGGTGTAGAGCGGCTTGACCTCGCGGCCGGAGATGGTGGTGAAGAGGGCGTCGCGCTGGGGCGTGGACTCGAAGGTCTCCTCCCACTCGGCGAGGCGGGCCTTCAGGTCCGCCAGTTCCCGCTCCCGTTCCCGCAGCGTCCGCTCCAGCTCCGATCGGCTCTCGAGCTCTCGTTCTATCGTCGACATCGCTTGCTCCTCGGTGAGCCGCGACCGTCCGGCGGATCGCAGCCCTGAAAGATACTCACGAAGACGCCCCTGGCGGAGGGTTTACCGAAGGAGCGTCTCCACGATGCGGCGCGACACCGAGTACGGAGTCTCCTCTCCCGCCGCGATCTCCTCGACACCGTCGCGTAGAAGCTCGGCGACCTCGTCACGCCGCCACGCGATCCGCATGAGCTCCCGATTCACCACGTCGCGGATGCGCCCCTCGGCCCGATCTCTCCGTCTCGCCTCCAACTGCCCGCTCTCCTCGAGCCAGGCCCGGTGCTCGTCGATGGTGGTGAGGAGCTTGTCGACGCCCTCGTTGGTGAGGGCGTTGGTCTTGAGGACCGGCACCGACCACCCTTCGGGCTCGGCGGCCGGCGCGTCGGTGGTGCGTTCCTTCTTCATGGCCTGACCGAGATCGACGCCATGGTGCGCGGGAATGTCCTTCAGCGCGCTCCCCGCTCGGAGGTGGAGGGCCTGGCGGAGCTCCTTCACCAGCCTCGCCGAGCCCGGCCGGTCGGCCTTGTTCACCACGAAGATGTCGGCGATCTCCATGAGACCCGCCTTCATGGCCTGGATGGCATCGCCGGACTCGGGCACCAGGACGACGACCACCGTATCCGCCGCAGCCGTGATCTCCAGCTCGGTCTGGCCCACGCCCACCGTCTCGATGAGGACTCGCGGGAAGCCGAATCCGTCCATGAGGTCGACGACTTCCTTGGTGGTCGTAGCGAGCCCGCCGAGGGAGCCGCGGGTGGCCATGGAGCGGATGAAGATGCCCGGGTCCATGGCGATGTCGTTCATGCGGATCCGGTCGCCGAGGAGGGCGCCGCCGGAATAGGGAGACGTGGGATCGACGGCGACCACGCCTACCCGCTCGTCGCGCTCCCGGTACGACGTCGCCGCGGCGGCCACGAGACTCGACTTCCCCGCGCCCGGTGGCCCGGTGAAGCCCACGCGCTTCGCCTGGGGACCACTGGCCATGACGGTGTGGAGGAGCGACTGGAAGCCCGACCGTTCTCCTTCCACCACGGAGATGGCCCGGGCCAACGCCGGGATCTTCCCGGCGCGGAAGCGGTCCAGGAGTGCGGATGTCTGGGGATCCAGGGGTTCGACGGGAGTCATCGGTGGGGCTGGACGCCTGGGTGGTTCGTGGGCGTATGCGCCGCGGCGCGGTGGTTCATGGTCGCCTGGCCGGCCGGATTCCACGGGCGTGGCGCAGCGGGTTCTCAAGCAGATGCGTAGGGATGAAGAGGACGACGATGAACATGATGAGCGATACGAGTAGCCCGATGCCCAGGAGCCACCAGTTCCGAAGGGCGATGAAGAGGATGGACGAGATGACGGCGGTCACCGAGGCGAAGATGCTGAGGAGGAGTCGCCTGGCCTGGAGGTGAAGGAAGCGTTCCTGGGACTGGATGTCCCGAGGGTGCACCCGCACCCGGAACTCCTCGCGCTCGGCGCGGCTCACCAGATCGCGCACCGACCGCACCACCTGCTGGGACTCCTCCACGAAGCTCCGGGCGATCTGCGTCGGCTGCTGGCCCGTGGTCTTCACGAGCTCGGCCTTGTTGTCCATGACGACGCCGCGGATGAACTCCAGGCCGTCGAAGCGACTGTCGTAGTGGAAGGCCAGGCCCTCGATGAGGGCGGACGTCCGCAGGAAGTAGACCAGCTCCTGAGGCAGCACCAACGGCCACGTGAAGAAGGTGTCGTACAGCTCGGAGATGACGTCCTGGATGATCATCTGCCGGTTCGTGGTCTTCGCCCGCTCCACGATCCTGAGGATCTCCGTTGCGGCCTCGCGGATCTCTCCTCGCGACACCTCCGGGCTGATCATCCCCATCCGGTACATCTCGTTGATGACGCCGTCGATGTCTTCCCGGCCCAACGCCAGGGCCGTGCCGAGAATGGACTCCCGGGTCCACTTGGGGACTTCGATGGCCGCTCCCCAGTCGAGGACGACGAGGGTGCCGTCGTCCTGTACCAGGAGGTTGCCGGGATGGGGGTCGGCGTGCATGAAGCCGTCCACCATGAGCATCCGGAGGTACACGGTGGTGAGGGTCTCCATGACCTGACGGAAGGAGAGCCTCCCCGACTCGAAGAGACCGTGGAGCTCGTCGATCTTCGTGCCCCGGCAATACTCCATGACGAGGACCCGTCTTCGGGTGAAGCGGTGCACCACGCCGGGGGCCCGGACCTTCCGGTCGCCGGCGAAGACCGTCTGGAAGCGGGTGATGTTGTCCGCCTCCGCCTCGAAGTCCATCTCGTCCTTCACCCGCACCGAGAACTCGCGCACCACGTTCGTCAGCGCCCGCACGTGGTGGTTGGGAAAGACGACGTTCAGCCAGAAAAGGAGGCGGAAGGAGATGTCGAGATCGAGGGCGACGAGGGTCTCGACCCCCGGCCTCAGCACCTTGACCACCACCTCCTGGCCGTCCACCTGGGCCCGATGCACCTGGCCCAGGCTGGCCGCGGCCATGGGCTGGTCCTGGAACGCGTCGAAGAGCTCGGACACGGGCGCGCCCAGCTCTCCCTCGATGACGCGCCGGATCTGGTCGGACGGGTCGGGCGGGACACGGTCCTGCAGCTTGCCGATCTCAGTGAGATAGGGCTCGGGCAAGATGTCGGCCCGGGCGCTGAGGAGTTGGGCGATCTTCACGAACGTCGGCCCCAAGCTGGCCAGCCGCGCCGACAGCGACTCGGCCCTCTTCTGATGGTGGCTCTGCGACCGGGTGGCGGGCCGCCCGAAGAGGATGAAGCGCCGCCGATCCCTCAGGAACGCGAAGACGAACGGGCTCAGCCGCCAGAAGACCGAGAGGGTCCGTCCGAGACGCTTCACCGCCACCTCCTGGTGGACGCCCCGACCGCCACGGTTGTCCGATTCAACCGAGAAGGAGCTTGGATGCGAGCCCGAGAAGGAGGAAGAATCCGCACAGATCGGTGAGGGTGTGGACGAAGACCGAGGACGCTACGGACGGGTCTACCCCCAGACGGTCGAGAGTTGCCGGTACGAAGGCCCCGGCGAAGCCGGCCACGATCTGGTTGCCCCACATGGCCAGCATGACCACGAGGCCGAGCATGGGATCGCCATCCACGATGATGGCCAGAATCGCGATCCCCACGCCCAGCACGCCGCCGATGACCAGCCCGATGAGGATCTCTTTCACCACGAAGCCCCGGGCCGCCCCGTGCCCTTCCACCGCGAGGCGGCGGATGGTAATGGCCAGCGACTGCGTGCCGGAGCTGCCCCCCATGGCCGCGATGATGGGAGCGAGGAAGGCCAGAGTGATGATCTGATCGATGACCTCCTCATAGATCAGAATCACCGACGCCGCTGCAGCCGCCGTTAGGAGGTTGAGGGCAAGCCACGGGAGCCGGGTTCGCACCGACGCCGTCCAGTTGTGGCGGAGCTCCTCGTCGTCTGTGATGCCGGCGAGGCGCAGGATGTCCTCGGTCTGCTCGGCCTCGATGACGTCGATGACGTCATCGAAGGTGATCCGGCCCAACAGAATCCCGTCCGGCGACACCACGGGGATGGCCGCCAGGTTGTAGCGGCCCATGAGCCGACCCACCTCTTCCTGGTCTTCCTCGGGCCCCACGGTGGAAACCGGCTCCTCCACGAAGGACGAGATGGGGCTGTCCGGGTCGGCGACGACGAGGTCGTCGAGGCGGAGCGTGCCGATGAGCCTTCGCCGGGCGTCGATGACGAAGACCGTGTAGAAGTCCTCCACCTCCCGACCCTGGTACCGGACTTCCTCGAGGGCCTGGCGGGCATTGAGCGTCTCCCTCACAGCCACCAGATCGGTGGTCATCCGGCCGCCGGCGGTCTCCTCGTCGTAGCGGAGGAGATCGATGAGGTCCTCGGCGGTCTCTCCCGGGAGCGCCTCGAGGATCTTCTGCTGTTCGGCGAGCTCCAGCTCGCCCATGAGGTCGGCGGCGTCGTCGTCGGCGAGCTCCACGATGAGCTCGGCGCCCTTCTCGGGCGTCAAAGCCGCGAGCAGGTCGCTCCGGTTCTCGCCCTGCTCCATCTCGGCCAACGTCTCCGAGGCGAGCTCCGGCGCCAGCACCGACACGAGCGACACCCGCCCCGCGTCGTCCAGACGCTCGATGATGTCGGCGACGTCCGACGGGTGTAGATCCGCGACGAGGTCCCCGGCCTCCTGGAACGCTCCACCCTCCACGAGCGTCTCGATGCGCTCCTGGATGATGTCCTTTTCTTCGGGCGAGGTGGTCATGGGAGTCGGTGCGAACGGAGCGGGCGAAGCCCCGGAAGATCCCGGAGGCGGGGGTCGGTGGCAAGGTGGCCGACCCGCGGCTCGCCACGGGGATCGCGGCGCCGTGAAGGAGGGCCTCCGCTACGCTTCAGCTACTGCGGGCGGGGCACACTCGGGCAGCCCATGGGGCGGCCCCTGGCGCGGCCCCCGGGGCCGTCAGCCCGGGCGATCTTCGCCGGCCATGACCTCGCCGACGAGACGCTCCTGGAGGCGGTACATGGCGCACTCCTCCCGATCGCTCCCCTCCGGATGATCGTGCCCCAGAACATGGAGGGTCCCGTGGATGGCCAGCCGGACCACCTCCTCGGTGAAGTCGATCCCGAGATCCTCGGCGTGACGCTCGGCCTGGTGGGCCCCGAGGTACACGTCGCCCAGGATCTGGCCCTCGTCGCCCAGCGAAAAGGCGATGACGTCGGTGGGCCGATCCTCCTGCAGGTATTCCCGATTCAGCCCCTGGATGGCGTCGTCGTCGAGGAGGGTCACGGAGACCTCGGCCGCGCCCACTCCCTCGGCGTCCAGAGTGGTCTCGACGGCTCGTCGAACCAGGGCCTCCAAACCCCGCGGCGCCTCGACGTCGACGGCACCGGGGGCCAGGTGCACGCCGATCACCCGGGCGGAGGTCACTCCGAAGCGCCGTCCGGTCCCGATGCGTCGGAATCGGCGGCGTCCAGGGCCCGGGGCGCCCGGCTGGGGGCCGAATCGGCATAGGAGTGCCCTGGCCGCAGGGACACGTCGGCGCCTTCTCCGGCGCCTTCCTCGACCCCACCACTCTCGTCGCCGGCCCCGCTGGCGCCCTCGGCCTCGACGGCATCGTCACCGTCGGGTTCGTCGTCGGGCGCCTCGGCCTCGGTGAGGTGCTTCGTCTCGGGATACTCGATGCGGCGGTGGACGACCCCGCCGAGGATCTTCACGAATTGCGCCTTGATCCGTGCGATCTCCCCGAGGGTGAGGGGCGTCTCGTCGAGCTGACCGTCCGCCAGCTTGCCCGACACCACCATGTCGATGAGGTCCCGCACCCGCTCCGGGGTGGGCTCACGCATGGCCCGGGCCGCCGACTCGCACGAATCGGCGAGCATGACGATGGCCGTCTCCCGGGTCTGGGGCTTGGGCCCGGGATAGGAGAAGCGCATCACGTCCACGGGTTCGTCGGACTCCTCGCGGGCCTTCTCGTAGAAGAACCCGATCCGCTGGGTGCCGTGGTGCTCCAGGATGAAGTCGATGACGATGTCGGGCACGCCGGCTTCCTCCGCCAGGCGGACGCCCTCGGTGACGTGCTCCCGTACGATGGACGCCGAGGTCTCGGGCTTGAGCTTGTCGTGGGGGTTCCGGCTGTCGGGCTGGTTCTCCACGAAGTAGTGGGGCTTGAGCATCTTGCCCACGTCGTGGTAGAGCACGCCCACCCGGCACAGGAGGCCGTTGGCACCGATCTCCTGGGCGGCGGCTTCGGCCAGGTTGGCCACGTTGATGGTGTGGGCGTACGTCCCCGGCGCCTCCATGGACAGTCGCCGGAGAAGCGGTCGGGTGGGATCGGCCCACTCCAGGAGGGTCTGGTCGGTGGTGATGCCGGTGAAGAGCTCGAAGACCCAGAGGAAGCCCACGGCCAACAGGGCCGAGATCATGGTGTTGCCGGTGAGGGGCCCCACGGCGGCGGCGACGTCGACCAGCGGCCGGGCGGTGGCGAGACCGTAGGCCAGTGAAACCGCCGAGCCCGCCGCCACGATGAGGGCGATGGAGACCCACGTCTCCGCCCGCCTGCGTACCGCCCGGACACTCATCGCCGCAGCCGCTCCACCGGCCATCACGGTGAGAACCACACCGTACTGCCCCGTGAACGGGACGAGCGTGCCGGTGACGGCGGCGAGGACGAGGACCAGAAGCAACGACGTCCTCATGTCCCACAGCACCGCCACCGGGAGCCCGACGAAGGCGATGGGCAGCCACTCGGGAGCCATCTCCGCCTGCACGATCCCACGGGCAGCGGCGAAGTAGGCGGCGCTCAGGAGCGCCAACAGGAGGAGCCAGCGGTAGTTGGCGTAGATCTGCGGGCGGCTGAAGAAGATCAGGAGCCCGAAGATGGAGAGGAGGATGAGCGTGACGAGGCCGGACCCCACCCACGCGCCGAGGACGGGACGCTCGCTTTCCAGCAAGCCCTGGTCCCGGAGCGCATTCTGGTAGGCCTGGACCCTCTCGATGGTCTCGGCGCCGATGGGGTCGGCCGCCCGGACGATGGCCTCTCCCTGGAGCACCTGGTCCTTCACCAGGGATACCGAGGCCCTGGCCGCCTCCCGGTCTTCCTCTGTGGCCACGATGTTGGGCACGAGGCTGTACTCGAGGTGCGAGATGAGGACGCGGCGGAGGAGTTCCTGGGCCCCCGGCGGCGACCCGGACGGGAGGTACGAGGCGGCCTGCGCGTACAGTTCCCTGGACGTCATCACGTCCTCGACGTCCCGCGTCTCCTCGGCGTCCTCGCCTCGTTGCACGTAGATGACGTCGGTGGAGACATCGGCGACCTCCGCTGGATCCGCCATGCCCTGGGGGATCACTTCGAGAGCGGCGCGCTGGGCGGCGGCACGCAGAGCGTTCCTGCGACTCTGGTCGAAGACGATGCCGAACTGGAGGGAGTCGGTGGTCACCCGATTCTGCGAGAGGATCGCCTCGACCGCCGCCGTGTCGCCCGCCTGCGCCGCGCTGTCCACGCGGGCGAAGAAGCTCCCGAGGCGGGAGGCGACGGTATCGCCCACGGCCACCCGCTCCCGGAACGTCGGAGGAACGAGGGCGGCCGCCTCACGTCGATCCTGTTCGAGTTCGGCCGCGGTCTTCGGGACATCGAAGGGGATGGTGGCGATGATGTCCTCGGCCGCCACGGTGCCGTCGTCCACCTCGGGCGAGGAGAAGGACTCGGCCGGGGGGAAGAGGATGGCGACCAGCACCGACAATGCCACCAGGAGGCCGATGCGGGCGCCGTGGTGGAAGATCTTCTCGCCGACGGTCTGGCCGGGATCGCCGGACAGGCGATACAACACGGAGTCGAGACTCCGGTCCTCCACGGGTCGGCTCACGAGCCGGTGGCCTCGCCCTCTTCGTCGGCATCGTCGCGGGCGTACGCCCGGATGATGTCCTTCACCAGCCGGTGACGGATGACGTCCTTCGAGTCCAGGTAGATCACCGAGATGCCGTCGATGCCACCGAGAATCTCCTCGATCTCGAGAAGGCCGGAATCCTCCCGTCGCGGGAGGTCGATCTGCGTCTTGTCTCCGGTGATGACCACCCTCGAATTCAGGCCCAGACGGGTGAGAAACATCTTCGTCTGTGCACGCGTGGCGTTCTGAGCCTCATCGAGAATGACGAAGGCATCGGCCAGGGTTCGACCCCGCATATACGCCAGCGGGGCGATCTCGATGGTGGAGTCCTCCAGCGCCCGCCGGACCCGTTCGTGGGGCATCATGTCCTCCAACGCGTCGTAGAGAGGCCGGAGATACGGATCGACCTTCTCCTGAAGGTCACCGGGCAGGAAGCCCAGGTTCTCTCCCGCCTCCACGGCGGGGCGCGCCAGGATGATCCGCTTCACCCTCTTCTTGTAGAGGGCGTCCACGGCCGCGGCGACGGCGAGGTACGTCTTTCCGGTACCCGCCGGCCCGATCCCGATGACGATGTCGTTGTTCTGGATGGCGCCGATGTAAGTGCGCTGTCCGTCGGACTTGGGCGAAATCACGCGCCGCGAGCCGGGCAGCGCGATGCGTACCTCGTCGTCGGGGTGCACGATGCCGTCGGCCCCCAACGCGTCCACGCCCTCGGCGAAGCGGGCGATGTCGGGGGTGTCGAAGGGCGCCCGGAGCCGGGCCAACTCGATCATGTGCTGCACGACCGGAGCGGCTCGCTCCACGGCCCCCAGCTCACCCGACAGGATCAGGTGATCGCCACGGAGCACCACACGCACCGAAAAGAGGCGGGTGACCTCGTGGATGTTGCGGTCGTTGACCCCCGCGAGCATGAGGGGATCCGCGCCTTCCGTGTCCAGCCTGTGTTCCACGATGGTGTCGCCGTTGGCCACGCGCACTCCTGGAAGCGCCTACGCTTCCGGCTCTTTGATCGATAGTCCCAACGCCTCGAGGTCGTCGTTTCCCACCGACGTGGGCGCCCCCTCGAAGAGCGCGCGAGCCGCCGTCGTCTTCGGAAAGGCGATGACGTCCCGCAGGCTCCCCGACTTCGTGAAGCGCTGAACGATACGGTCCATGCCGAGGGCGATGCCACCATGAGGTGGCGCACCCGCCTCCAGGGCACTGAGCAGGAAACCGAACTTCGTGTCGATCTCCTCGTCGCTCAGACCCAGCACACGGAGTACACGACGCTGGAGCGAAGGGTCATGGATACGGATGCTCCCCGACCCGAACTCCGTGCCGTTGTACACCATGTCGTAGGCACTGCCTCGGACCGCCGCCGGATCCTCCTCCAGGAGGTCGACGTCGTCGGGGTGAGGCATGACGAAGGGGTGGTGACTGGCGGCGAGGGCGCCGTCCTCCTCGTCGAAAACGGGGAAGTCGGTGACCCACAGCCATCCGTGCTCACGGACGGGCTCCATCTCCATCGCCTCGATGGCGGCGGGACGTACGGCCGACAGCCACCGCGAGGTCGAGCCATCCGGTCCGGCGGCGACGAAGGCCAGGTCCCCCACCCCCAACCCCATGGCGTCTGCGTGCTCGGGCTGCAGGAACTTGCCCAGCGGCCCCGACGTCCCATCCTCGGAACGCTTCGCCCACAGAAGACCCGGCGCCCCGGCCCCCTTGGCGGTCGCTTCCACGGCCTCGATCTGCCGCCGTGACAGGCTCGCCCCACCCACGATGTGGAAGCCGCGCACACGCCCACCGGCGTCGACCTGGCTCCGGATGATGCCGAAGTCGACGTCGGCGGTGGCCTCGGTCCAGTCGTGGATCTCCAGTTCCCAGCGGAGGTCGGGCCTGTCGGAGCCGTAGCGCTCCATGGCCTCGGCCCACGTCATCCGCGGGAAGGGCAACGGGGCGTCGATACCGGCGACGGCGGCCACCGAGGCCATCATGCCCTCCATCCACACCAGGATGTCCTCCACGCCCACGAAGGACGCCTCCACGTCGATCTGGGTGAACTCGGGCTGCCGATCCGCCCGTAGATCCTCGTCCCGAAAGCACCGGGCGATCTGGAAGTAGCGATCGAAGCCCGACACCATGAGGATCTGCTTGTAGATCTGTGGGCTCTGCGGGAGCGCGTAGAACTCGCCCTTGTGGACGCGGCTGGGCACCAGGTAGTCCCGGGCGCCTTCCGGCGTCGCCTTGGTGAGGATGGGCGTCTCGACCTCCACGAAGCCGTGGCGGTCCAGGTAGTTGCGCACCTCGAGGACGAGTCGGTGACGAAGGACGAGGTTGTCCTGGAGCTCCCGACGCCGAAGGTCCAGCGCCCGATGCTGTAGCCGTAGCTCCTCGGCGGGCAACTCGTCGTCTGGGCCGCGATAGACCGGGATCTCCGGCGTCCGTGCGTCGGACAGGACCTGGAGACGGGTGGCGCGGAACTCGACTTCGCCGGTGGCCATCTCGTCGTTGCTCGCCCCTTCCGGTCGCACCGCCACGACACCGGTCACGAGGATCACGTCCTCGCGCCCCAGGCTCCCGGCACGCTCCAGCGACTCCGCCTCCGTCCAGTCGGGCCCGAAGGAGACCTGGACGAGGCCGCTCCTGTCCCGAAGGTCGACGAAGAGGAGGCCGCCCAGGTCGCGGCGGCGGTGGACCCACCCTGCCAGGGTCTCCTCGGCGCCGTCGTCGGACGCACGGAGGCCACCCACCATGCGTGAGCGCACGGCGGTCTTCTCGATCTCGGACTGAACGATGGTGTCGGTCTTCGTCATGTCAGGAAGCGTCTCCCTCGTCGACCGCGCCGTGGCCGGCGGGGTCGGATTCGTCTGTCGTGCGACCCAGAATCGCCCAGGTCGTTCCATAGCCGAGGACGAGGCCGACGACGTCCGCCGCCAGGTCCGCCGGATCCCCACTGCGTCCCGGGACGAACATCTGATGGATCTCGTCGGTGACCCCGTACAGGGCGCCCACCGACACCATCCAGCCGTGCCCGATCCTGGCCCCGGACCGACGGCGTCCCCAAGCCAGCGTCGCCCCCAGCACGGCATAGGCCCCGACATGGGCCACCTTGTCGTTCACCTGCACCCAGACGGGGCCGCCCAGCTCTGAGAGTGAACTCAAGAAAAAAAGGGCCGCCGCCCACAGGACGGCCGGTCCCCATGCCACGAGATGGCTCGCGAAGCTCAAGCGTTTCCATCCCGGCTACAGTGCGTTTCCTCGGCCGGCTAAGTTAAACGAGCCCCGGAAACGACTCAAGCGAGATCCATGTCCAGCGACCACCGAACCGACCTCCTCTCCCTCACGCCCGAAGAGCTGCAGGCGGCCCTCGCCGCCCACTTCGGGGCACGGGGACAGCCCGGCTACCGGGCCGAGCAGGTGGAGCGTTGGATCTATCAGGAGCTGGCGCGGACGTTCGCCGAGATGACGGTGCTGCCCGTCGAGGAGCGCGAAGCCCTCGACCGGGCGTTTCGTATCGACGAGCCCGAGGCCGCCACCATCCAGGTGAGCGCCGACGGGACCGTGAAGCACCTCTGGCGCCTGTCCGACGGTGAACTCGTGGAGTCCGTCCTCATCCCCACGGAACGGCGTCTCACGCTGTGCATCTCCTCGCAGGCGGGCTGCGCCATGGGCTGTACCTTCTGCGCCACGGGCTGGGGAGGCTTCGACCGCCAACTCACCGCGGGCGAGATCGTGGGCCAGTATCGGGGATCGCGCCGGTGGGCCGACGAAAACGACTACGGTCCCATCTCGAACATCGTGTACATGGGCATGGGCGAGCCCCTCTCCAACCGGAAGGCCGTCCACCCGTCGCTGACCATCCTGAATCAGGGGTACGAGGTCGGCGCCCGACGAATCACCGTATCCACCGTGGGTGTCGTGCCTGGCATCCTCGAACTGGCGGACCGCCCGGAGCAGTTCCGCCTGGCGCTCTCCCTCCACGCGCCGGACACCGGTCTCCGGCAGGAGATCATCCCCCTGGAGAAGCGCCATCCGCTGCCCGAACTCCTGGACGCCCTCGAGCGCTTCGACGAGGCGGGCGGCAAGCGGATCACCTTCGAGTACACCATGATCGACGGGATCAACGACGACCTCGCCCTCATCGAACCGCTGGCGATGCTGGCCAACCGGGTGGAGGCCTTCGTGAACCTGATTCCGTTCAATCCCATTCCGTATCAGCCGGACTGGGGCCCGTCGCCGAAGCAGCGCATCCGGGCCTTCGAGTCGGGACTCTCCGACCGGGGCGTCTCCGTGGCTGTCCGGGAAACGCGAGGACGGGACATCGACGCGGCGTGCGGTCAACTCAGAGGCCACACGCTGGTGCAGATCGAAAAGGGGGGAGGGCACGTCACTCCCCGGAGTGTGGACCCGTCAGGAGATCCCGCGACCGATCCGGTTCCAGCGGACCTCACGTAGCGCCGGGAAGGGCCGGTAGGAGTCCTTGTTGTACGAGTAGTACGTGAAGACCGCTCGGCCCTCGAGACGCCAATCCTCCAGCAGGCCCCAGTACCGGGAGTCGAAGCTCTTCTCGCGATTGTCGCCGAGCATGAAGTAGTGGCCTTCGGGCACGACGATGGGGCCCCAGGTGTCGCGAGTGGGGGCGTAGGATCGAGGGTCCACCCCGTCGGCGAGGTGATCCCGCTGCCACGACATCCACGGGTGCATCTCGTCGGGCTGGTCGGAGTGGACGGCGTACGGTTCGTCGACGATGTCGCCGTTGAGGTAGAGCACGCGGTTGCGCATCTCCAGCGTATCGCCCGGCATGCCGACGAGTCGCTTGATGAGCTTCAGCGTCTCTTCATGCGGCGGATCGAACACCAGGATGTCGCCGCGCTCGGGCTCGGAATAGCCGGGAATCCGGAGGCTGGTGCCGGGGATGGGAGAGCCCATCGCCGCCCGGTTCACCATGAGCATGTCGCCCACCAGGAGCGTCTCCTCCATGGATCCCGACGTGATGACGAAGGTCTGGACGAGGAACGTCCGCAGCACGAGGAAGAGCACCACGGCGATGACGATGGACTTGGTCCATTCCATGGCCGAACTGGATTGCTGGGCCTTCTCCGCTTCCTTCCTGCGCGCTCGACGCTCCTCCCGGCTGTCCTTGCCGTCGGCGCCGTCCGCTCCACCCTTCCCTTTGCCCTTTTTCGCCATCTATCTCTCCGGCCCCCTGGGGGCCTGCAGTTCAAAACCAGGTGCGTGGGTCCCACCAGGCGTCGTCACCGACCACGGACTCCGTCATCCCGATCCCCTCGGGCCCGACCCAGTCTCGCCCTACTACTACGGTGACTTCCACGAAGAGGTTCGGATCGGGATCGGACTGGACGTTATCGATTCCGATGGCCGTGGCAACGGCCTGGGCGATGTCGGAGCGACCCACACGGTCCACCACCTCCGATGCCCGGAGGGAATCGAAGGTCGCCGCGTTGCCGAAGGTCACGACGTCGAATCCCGCCTCCCGCAACACCGTCGTCGCTTCGCGCGCCATACCGGTGACGCCCCCGGCGTTGAGGACCTCGATGCGAACTCGCTCGCCGGCCCAGCGCTGCGCGGGGTCGGCCAGGGAGTCGATGTCTTCGGTCTCCATGAGCGACAGATTCACACCCACGGCGGCCACGAGGGTGACGACGACGACGGCGATGCTGAGCCGGATGGCGGACAGGACCCCCTTGTCCCGGGAACGGCCTTTGCCTTTGCCCCGCTTGGCGACCCGCTTGCCCTTGCCTCGCTTCGCATTGCCTCGCTTGGCGGAGCTCCGCTTCGGACCTTTCCGGCCGCTCACGCCCGCTCCTCCACCAGCCGATTCCAGAAGTCCAACGTACGCGGGAGGATCCTCCCGCCCCGTTCCACCCGGTGGCGGAGACGCGCCCCGAGGATCTCGAACACGACCTCGTCGAGCTCGCCAGGCATCCGACTCCGCAGCTCGGCGCGCCACTCGGGCAGGAACGTTCGGCCCGGCTCGAGGAAGTCCGCCGCGTAGAGCGCCCGGCCCAGTCGCCCGAAGTCGGGGCTCCCGACGGTGTGGTACGCCACGGCGGAAAGGAGCTCGCCGTCTTCGACACCGTCGATACGGAGGCGCTCGGCGGCGGCAGGGCCGTGCAGCAGGGGCGCCTCCAGGCGCTGGAGCTCCGGTGGCACCCTCGGGCGCAGCACCTCGGGATCGGCGTCGCGAAGGGCGTCGTGGAGATGAGCCGTCGCCCTCCACCGCACGACATCGGCCGTGCCCAGTCCCGCTGACGCCGCCCACGCCCCCATGAGGTCGGCCACCCGTGCCATATGGGCTCGCCGGTCTTCGCCGGCGACCGCCCAATCGGGCAGTCGGCCCTCGGCGGCATCCTCAACGATGTGGTGCTGGCTCACGGTGCGGTCGCGCTCCAACGGTGTCGTCGGTTCGGGTTGGCGGGGTCGGACACGCCCCAAGGTTATGCGGACGGGTGAGTCGACTCCACCCTCTTCTCGGACGATTATCTTCACCCGATGTCCATCCGCTGGGATTCCCTACTCGTCCACCACCTCGCACGCTCGCTACACCGGCGGTTCGAGGGCGCGCGTCTGCGCGCCATCCGCCTGGATGGAGAGCGACGAGACCTGGTTCTGCTCTTCCGGGAAACGGCCCTCGTCTGGCGACTCCACCCCACCCGCCCGACGGTCCTGGTCCGCGAGCCCATCGAGCCGGCGGAGGGCGACCTGCGGCTCAAAGCGCGTCTCCGCGCCGTCGACGCACCCCCGGATGAACGGCTCGTGCGCTTCGAACTCGTAGGAGCCGGCAAAGGTGGCGGCGCGGTCGAGGTTCTGGTGGAGCTCATGGGCAATCGCCTCAACGCCGCCCTCACCGAAGGAACGAGTCGCACCCTGCGCCACGTCCTCGTGCGCCGCGGAGGGAACAGGCCCTTCGCCGTAGGCCAGGCCTGGACTCCTCCCGAGCCTACGGGCCGGATCGGCGCCGACGGCGAGCTGACCCTCGATGAGTGGCTCGAGCTTCTCGAGGTGGTTCCTCCACCGGACCGGCCCAAGGAACTCGTGGGTCAGGTAGCGTGGACGTCACCGCTCAACGCCCGGACGTTCCTGGAGCCGTCCCTCGAGGACGGATGGGCAGCATGGCGTCGCGTAGCGCAGGGGATGGAGACCGAAGCCCATCTCCTGGAAACCGATCGCGGCCTCCAGCCTTACCCCATGGCGCTCCTCGGCTACTCGTCGCGACCGGCGGCGGGGCTCCTGGAAGCCATGGAGGAGGCCACGGAAGCGGACACGGACGCCGGGCCCGTGGGTCCCGCGCTCGCCGTACCACCCGCCCTCATGGCTCGTCTCGACGACGCCATCGCCCACGAAGAGCGTCGCCTGTCCGCGCTGCGCGCCGAGTTGGACGGTCGTGAGGACGCCGACGCGCTGCGCTCGGTGGGAGATCTGATCCTGGCGCGATTTGGCAAGCTCCCCACGGGGGTAGAGGCGGCCACCCTCACCGGCTTCGACGGTGAACCGGTCCACGTCTCCCTCGATCCCGAGCTCCGGCCCGACCAGAACGCGGCGACGTACTACGACCGCGCCGCCCGTTCGGAACGGGCGGCGGAGCGCATCCCCGAGCTCATGGCGGCGGTGGAGTCGAAGCTGTCTCGCTTCGACACCCTTCGAAGGGAAGCCGTGGACGGGACCGTGGACGTGGACGCCCTGAAAGCCTCCCTCCCCACGACCAAGCGGTCGCAGAAGGGCCCGCGGGGAGGCCCGACCCTGCCCTACCGGACGTATCGGAGCAGCGGCGGGCTGGAGATCCGCGTCGGCCGGGGCGCGAAGCACAACGATGACCTGACCTTCCGCCACTCCGCCCCGGACGACATCTGGCTGCATGCGCGACACACGGCAGGAGCCCACGTCATCCTGCGGTGGACCGACGACGGCAACCCTCCGGCACGGGACCTGGCCCAGGCCGGTGTGCTGGCGGCCCTCCACTCCAAAGCCCGGACGTCGACGAGCGTCCCCGTGGACTGGACCCGGCGGAAGTATGTGCGAAAGCCCCGTGGGTCGGCGCCGGGTTCGGTGTTACCGGACCGGGTCCAAACCGTCTTCGTGCGCCCGGACGAGCAGCTGCTCGAGGCTCTGGCGGACGAGGGCTGAAGCGACACGCCGGCGAGGCAGGGCCCACGTCGGCACCTACGACTCTGCGTCCAGACCCTCTCGGAGTGACCGGATGAATGCGGCGCCGGCGTCGATGCCCTCGTCGCCCAGGCGCTGGACCAATGCGCTACCCACCACCACGCCGTCGGCCACACTCCCGACCGCCGCCGCCTGTTCGGGAGTGGATAAGCCGAAGCCGACGGCCACCGGCAGATCCACCGCCGCCTTGATGGCCCGGACCTCGTCGCCGAGCTCATCGCGGAGTTCGGTGCGGGCGCCGGTGACCCCCGTCCGCGAGATGTAGTAGACGAACCCGGACCCTCCCTCGGCGACCCGGGCCAAGCGCTCCTTCCGCGTCGTGGGTGCGATGAGTCGGATGAGGTTCAGGTCCGAGTCCACGACCTTCGCCTCCAACGTCACGTCGGCGCCGGTGGGCAGATCAGTGAGGAGGAGGCCGTTGGCCCCGGCCTGTGTGGCCTCCGCCAGGAAGGCGTCCACACCGTGGCGCAGGACGGGATTGAGGTAGGTGAAGAGGACGACCGGCGTGTCGTGGACGGAGCGAAAGTCGGCCAGGTCCTTCAGCACTCGGTCCACCGTCGTGCCGTTCTCCAACGACTCGAACGAGGATTTCTGGATGGTCGGACCGTCGGCCAGTGGATCGGAAAAGGGGATCCCCAACTCGATGATGTCCGCCCCGGCCTCGGTGAAGGCCGACAGCACCTGGACCGTGGCGTCCACGGCGGGGTGTCCCGCGGTGAAATACGGGATGAGCGCGGCCCGGCCCTCGGAGCGCCGGGTCGCGAAGGTGGCGGCGATCACGAAAGGAGATAGTCGCTGACCCGGATGCCGTACTTCTGGGGATCCGTCGTCTTGATGATCTGGTGGACGGGTTTGCCGGATGCGTCGGCCAGGGCCAGATCGACGGTCTTGGGCTCGGGAAGCGGCAGCCCCATGGGATCGGAGATGACCCGCACCTTCGGACGATGGAGAAGATCGGGGTCGGGATTCACCTGAGAGACCACCGCCAACTCGTGGGTGTCGAGGATGACGAGCGTGCCCACGGGATACACGCCCGTGGCGGAGATGAGGACCTTCACGATGAGGGGATCGAGGCCTCGCTTGGGGTTGTCCCGCATCTCCTGGAGAACGGCATCCGGCGGCCACGGTTCGTACTGGTAGCTGCGGACCGACGTGCCGGCGTCGAAGGAGTCGGCCACGGCGCAGATCCGGGAGAAGAGCCCGATCTGGCGGTCGCGCTTGTTGGCGGGATAACCCGTGAGATCGGTCTTCATGTGATGCTCGTACGCCATGAGCATCTGGCGGTACGGCATGTCCGTGAAGCCGTGCATCTCGAACAGGAGCAGCAGCCCTTCGGTGGGATGGGTCTGCAGCGAGGACCACTCCTCGTCGGTGAGGCTCCCGCTCTTGTTGATGAGTTCGGAGGGGAGGCGCTGCTTCCCGATGTCGTGGAAGAGGGCCCCCAGACCCAGCTCGTACAGTTGCAGTCGGTCGAAGCCCAGACGCTGGCCGATGATGACGCTGAAGATCGAGACGTTCACCGAGTGGGTGAAGGTGTACTCGTCGAAGTCGCGCAGCGTGGTCATGGTCACCATCGACGACTCGTTCGACAGCACCTGGTCCACGATGCCCTGCACCGCGCGTTTGACCTTCCGCACGTTCACGGCCTTTCCGATGCGCATGTCGCCCATGACCTCCTGGGCGACCTTCACCGACTGGGCGTAGGTACGCTTGGCCGCGGTGATGGCCTCTTCGTCGTCCTGGGGCTCCTCGACCTCGGTGGCTGGACGGATGGAGATGTGCTCCACCGGTGCGTCGACGAAACGCTCGGCGAACACCCCGTACGGATCATCCTCGCCGGGAGGCCGGAGGAGCATGGAGATGAAGGGCGCCCACTCGGACCGCTCGACGCCATGGACGATCTCGACGGCGCCGATTCCGTGCCCGGAGAGGGCTCCGGCGAAGGCGCCGAAGGTCGAGAAGTTGGTGAGGTCGAGTCGGAGGCGGGTCTCGTTGAGGAAGAAGAAGTCGCCGACGACCCGGATCTCCGCCGAACCTTCCACCGCCACGATCCCGTCGACGATCTTGTGGAGTTCGGTGAGGGCCTGCTGCACCGTCTCGTTCTCCACCGGATACAGCTTGAGGGCACTCTGGGCCCCGAAAAGGGCCGTGAGGAGTTTGCGACCCAGATCCTGGTAGTTGAGGCCATTCTCGGACATGCTAGCTGTCCTCCCGCAGGGCGCGGTTCACGTTGCTCCGAACCACCGGGTCCTCGTCCTGGGTGGCCCGCTCGAGTGACGCCCGGGCCTCCGGGGTCGCCACGCACCCCAACCCAAGCGCCGCGGCCGCCCGGATCTCCGTGGACTCTTTCTTCCCCAACAAGCCGCCCTTGCTGTTCAGGAGGGAGTCGAGGAGGCGAACGCCATCGTCGCCCGCTACGGTACCGTACGCCTCGAACACGGCGACCTTCTCCGAGATGTCCGCCGCGCGAATCCTCTTGCCGCCGATGATGGCGGCCAGGGTCGCCGCCGCGGGCGGGTACCGGATCTCCGCCAGTGCCCGGGCCGCCGCGATGCGGACGTCCCGCTCGTCGTCCTCGAGTCGGCCTTCCAGCCCGGAGGCGACCGTCGACGCCTTGAGCACCGTGGCCGCCTCGATAGCCGCGAGGCGCACAGCGGGGTCGGCATGGTCGAAGAGCCGCGCCAGCGGCGGCCCCGCCTCGGCGATCTTCATCTCCGCGGCGAGCTTTGCGGCGGCTGCGGCAACGAGAGGATCGTCCTGCTCGAGGAGCGCAACCAACGCCTTCTGGTTCTGGCCGGCGATGCCCTGCACCGCCTTTCTCAGTACCGACTGGAGCTCCTTGTGCTCAACGATCTCCGACTCGCGAAGTAGGGGGGCGAGAGCGGTGCCGCGGAGAAACTGGAGAAAGCCGGCCAGCTGATTCGGGGATGCCCGGATGGTCCCGCCGTAGAGCGCCTGCATCAACTCCTCGATGGCCTCCACCGAACTGATTCCATCGAGGATCGTCCGGGACTCGACGAGCCGCTGCTCGTCGAACATGCCGTCGATCTGCTCCAGACGGCGGAGCTCCCGTAGAACGTTCGTGGCCGCCACCAGCTTGCCACGACTGAGGAAGTTCGGGAGCAGCGTTTCCAGGATTCCGAGGACCTCGGACTGTCGCTCCCGGTTCTCCGGCTCCTCCAGGCGGTCGAAGAGGGCCTTGAGCACATCCGAGCGCGTGTCGCGGGCCATCTCCTTTTCCAGCTCGGCCTTGAAGTGCTCCCGCTCCCGCGCGTCCAGGACGTACAAGGTGGGGTTGAAGTCGTCCTGCTGGACCGTCTGGGGAGTGTCGGCGGCTTCGCCACTCCCGCCCTCCTCCTGGGCCGCGATCTCCTCGTCCTCGGCCTCCAAGGCGGCCTGGAGCTCGGCGCCCGTGTTGCCTCCGCCCACGCCGGGCAGCTCCACTCCCTCGGCGAGGAGGTCGACGTACTGGTACTTGAAGTGCACCATCTCCGCCTCCCACAGCACGGTCAGGAGGTCGTCGCCCTCGGGCACGAGTTTCCTGGCCTTCTGGAGGACTCCGAGGAAGATGTCGAGCTCCTCGGTTTCGATGCCGGGCAGGAACGTCACCTCGCGGACGCCGTCCTTGAAGAAGAGGAAGGCCAGGGAGTCGTTCCGGGACTCGGAGTGGTAGACCTCCGATCCTCCCAGATAGATCCGATCCTCGTCCATGGTCACGGTGAGCTCTTCGAGCTCTCCCCAGAGCGCCTTGAGCTCGCCACGCAGCGTCTCGACGAAGCGTTGACGGACCGGGTTGTTCTCGTCGTAGAGCTGGTAGGCCCGGAAGGCCTTGCCCAGGGTGACGAAGAGGGAGCGGACCTCGTCCACCGGGAGGCTGGACTCGTCCCAGTCCAGGCCCTCCTCGGGAATGCCCCCCGGCTCCGTTACGTCCGTCACACCCCGCTCCTCACAGAATGCTACCGCGTCCCTCGGTTCGAGCGACGTGGGCGACGTCTTTGTCACCCCGTCCCGACAAGCAGACGACCACCGGCCCCGGATACGACGCCCCCGCCGCCATCACGTGCGCCAGCGCATGGGCAGTTTCGAGCGCAGGGATGATCCCCTCCAGCTCAGAGAGTCGATGGAAAGCCTTCAACGCCTCGTCGTCCGTAACGTAAGTGTAGTCCGCACGCCCCGAATCCTTTAGGAACGAGTGCTCCGGTCCGACACCCGGGTAGTCGAGCCCGGCGGAGATCGAGTGGGCTGGCGCCACCTGACCGTCGTCATCCTGGAGAAGATAGCTGAGGGAGCCGTGGAGAACACCCGGAGATCCAACGGCCAGGGAGGCCGAATGTCGACCCGACTCGACCCCGTCTCCTCCCGCTTCCACACCCACCAGCCTCACCTCCTCGTCGGGTACGAAGGCGTGGAAGATCCCCATGGCGTTGGAGCCTCCGCCGACGCACGCCACCACGGCGGCAGGAAGCCGGCCCGCCACCTCCTGGATCTGGGCCCGGGCCTCGTGGCCGATGACGGCCTGGAAGTCTCGCACCATCCGGGGGAAGGGATCGGGGCCCACCACCGAGCCGATGATGTAGTGCGTGGTCTCGACGTGGGTCACCCAGTCGCGGATGGCCTCGTTGGTGGCGTCCTTCAGCGTCCTCGTGCCTGACGACACCGGGCGGACCTCGGCGCCGAGGAGCTCCATGCGATAGACGTTGAGAGCCTGACGCTCGACGTCCTCGGCTCCCATGTAGACCACGCACTCCATGTCGAAGAGGGCGCATGCCGTCGCCGTGGCGACACCGTGCTGGCCCGCCCCGGTCTCGGCGATGATCCGCTTCTTGCCCATGCGACGGGCGAGAAGGGCCTGTCCCATGGTGTTGTTGATCTTGTGGGCGCCGGTGTGGTTGAGGTCTTCGCGCTTCAGATAGACCGCGTCGTTCCCCACCTCCTCTCCCAGCCGGCGGGCGTGGTAGAGGGGGGTCGGGCGTCCCACGAAGTCGGAGCTCAGCGCCGCCAGTTCGGCCTGGAAGGCCGGATCGTGCCTGGCCTCCTCGTATGCGGCCGCCACCTCGTCCAGCGCCTGGATGAGGGTCTCGGGCACATAGCGGCCACCGAAGGCGCCGAAGCGGTCGGTGGACGGAGCGGCTGGAACGTTCACGGCGTCTTCGTGGCTCGGAGAGGGGGGCTCATCAGCGCACAATGATCACGGAGTATCGCGGGCGCCGCGAGCCGCTTCGATGAAGGCTTCCACGAGTCCCGCGTCCTTCCGACCGACGGCGACCTCGACTCCCGACGACACATCTACCACATCGGGGGCGAAGCGTGCCACCGCGGCGGATACCGAGGGCGGGGCGAGTCCCCCTGCGAGAATGAACTCCACGCCCTCGGGGATCGCTTCACGGACCTGATCGGGTTCCAAAGCGACGATGGCGCCTCCTCCCCCCACGACCCCCTCCTTCCAACCCTCCACGAGGATGCCGTCCACATCCTCACCGACAGCGTCGACGACGCGTCGAACCTCGGCCAGGGATCGGGCTCGTACCGCCTTCCACAATTTCCATGACCCCCTGGCGCGCACTTCCCGTACGAGATCGGGGCCCTCGTCGCCATGGAGCTGCAATACCGTCGCCCCGATGGCCCCGGCGGCGGCCTCCGACTCGCCGGGTGACGCGTCGACCAGCACGGCCACCTTGGGGATGGCGGTACCGGCCACCACGGCCGGGGCGGCGGCCAGAGGGACGCTGCGGCGGAAGCCCGGTGTGAGGACGACTCCCAGGAAGTCCGCCCCGAGGCGTTCCGCCTCCAGTGCGTCCTCGTGGGCGGTGAGGCCGCAGATCTTCACCCTCGGGCCTGAACCCATGCGCCCTGGGCGGGGGCCGGTGGACTCCGTCACCCGGGTCCGCCCTCGCCGGCCCGCCGTCGCCGGGCCACTCCGCTCAGCCTGCGCGCGGCCTCTGACGGATCGTCGGCCCGGAGCAGCGACTCGCCCACCAGGATGGCGTCGACCCCCCACCGCCCCAGACGCTCTACGTCGTCTCGCGTGCGGATGCCGCTTTCCGACACCACGATCACGTCGTCCGGGACGGCGTCGAGAAGGTCTTCGGTGGTGGCGAGATCCGTGGTGAACGTGGACAGGTCCCGGTTGTTGATGCCGAGAATGCGGAGGTCGAGGGCGAGAGCCCGCTCGAGCTCCCGTCGGTCGTGCACCTCCACGAGAACGTCCATCCCCAGCCCCACCGCCTCCTGGTGCAGAGCGAGCAGGGCCTGGTCGTCGAGGATGCGCACGATGAGGAGGACGGCATCCGCTCCTGCGGCGCGGGCTTCGACGACGTGCAGAGGGTCCAGCGTGAAGTCCTTCCGGAGGACGGGAAGAGCCGAGGATTCATGCGCCGCACCGAGGTCTTCGAGGGAACCCCCGAAATAGGAAGCATCGGTGAGCACCGAGAGCGCCGACGCCCCCGCGGCCTCGTAGCCCCGGACGAGCTCGACGGGATCGAGGCCCGGGCGAATGTCCCCCGCACCCGGAGAGCGCCGCTTGCACTCCGCGATGAGGGACACCGTACCCGGTCTCCCCAACGCCTTCGCCAGGCCACGAGGCGCTGGGGCATGCTCCAACGCCCGCTCGAGTTCGGCGCTGCGGGGGCGCAAGCCGGCGAGCTCCTCCCTCTTCGTCTGGACGATCTCGGCGAGGATCCCGGGGAGGTCCGCCTGTCCTTGCGTTTCGGTCAACGTTCGGGTAACCTTACTTCGGTTCTTATTCGGGTTCCCCACCGCACGCAGGGAGGGCTCCATGCCCCTCACCAAGCGACAGAAAGAGATCCTCGACTACATCGAATCCTTCATCGATGAGCAGGGATACGCGCCCAGCTTCGAGGAGATCGCCGAGCACTTCGGCTACTCCTCTCTCGCCACGGTGCACGAGCATCTCAGCAATCTGGAGCGCAAGGGTTACATCCGGAAGTCCTACAACGAGAGCCGCTCCATCGAGTTGGTGAGCCACGAGACCGACACTCCGGTGCTCGAGCTCCCCCTCCTCGGGTCGGTGGCCGCGGGCCTGCCCATCGAGGCCGTCCAGGACAACGAGACCCTCGCCGTCCCCCCCGACATGGTGAGCCGGCGGAGGGACAACTACGTCCTCCGCGTGGAAGGGAACTCCATGATCGAGGAGCAGATCCGCGACGGGGACTACATCGTGGTCCAGGCACAGGAGTCCGCCGAGGACGGGCAGATGGTCGTTGCCCTCGTCGCCGACGAGGCGGCCACGGTGAAGAAGCTCTACCGGGAGGCCGGGAACCGGATTCGGCTGCAGCCCGCGAACCCCACCATGCAACCCATCTTCGCCGATGCGGCCGACGTCCGGATTCAGGGCGTCGTCGTCGGGGTCATCCGGAAGTACTGAGCGGAACGGAGCGTCCCGAGGGGTGCGTTCAGCCCCGCCGGGTCGCTGTCCGCAACCTCTGTAGCGCGTCAGCCGCCGCCCCTTCGTCCAGAACCGACCGCGCCAGGTCGGCGGCGTCTGCCCACGAGTCGGCCCGGTCCGCCACCAGCAATGCAGCGGCGGCGTTGGCCACCACCGCACTCCTCGCCGCCCCTGGCTGTCCACCCAGAACGCCTTCGACGATGGCCGCGTTGTCTTCGGGCTCACCACCCGCCAGCGCCTCGGCCTCGACCGGATCGAGACCCAACTCGTCGGGTGTGATCTCGTAGCGCCGCACCTCCCCTGCCTCGAGTTCCGCCACCTGGGTCGGTCCCATGGGGCTGACCTCGTCCATCCCCGGGGCGCCATGGACCACAAGGGCCCGGATGTGCCCCAACTCCTGGAGGGCGCCAGGGATGAGATCGAGGAGTCGAGCGTCGGCGACCCCCATGACCTGGCGTCGAGCCCCCGCGGGATTGGTGAGCGGGCCGAGAATGTTCATCACCGTGGTCACTGCCAGCCCCCGACGGACGGGCCCCACATGGCGCATGGCCGGGTGGAGGAGCGGCGCGAACATGAAGACGATTCCAGCCTCGGCGAGCACCTCGGCCATCCGCTCCGGCGTGAGGTCGATGGTCACGCCGAGGGCCTCCAGGACGTCGGCGCTCCCGCTCCGCGACGTGAAGGAGCGATTGCCGTGCTTGGCCACGGGGACGCCGGCACCCGCCACCACGAAGGCCGCGGCCGTGGAGATGTTGAACGTGGTGACACTCCCGCCACCGGTGCCCGCGGTGTCCACGAGGAGCGAAGGGTCGGCCGATCGCACGGGACGCATGGCGGAGCGGAGCGCCCGGACGCCACCGGCGACCTCCGACGGCGCGATCCCCTTCGCCCGGAGCCCGATGAGCAGACCCGCCATCTGGACGGAGGATGCCGAACCGTCCATGAACCGGTCGAACGCCCGCTCCGCTTCTTCGGCGGTGAGGTCACGGCCGTCGGCCACGCGCTCGAGAACGTCGGTGAGGGCGGCGGGATCGATGGAGGGGTCGTCGGGCATGGCGGCGGAGTCCATGGAAGCTCTGGGAGCATCGGGCGGGAGGAAGCCTACAGAGCGTAGGGCCAGGAATACAGCCCCCACTCCGTTGACTCCGCGAGAGCCGATCCTACCTTTTCGCGGTGGACGCCTCCGACGACACCCGCTTCCGCCTCACCGTCCACTACGACGGCTCGGCGTTCCACGGCTGGCAGGTGCAACCCGACCAACGGACGGTCCAGGGCGTTCTGGAAGCCACCCTCTCCCGTCTGGCCAACGCCCCGAAGGGAATCCTGGGATCAGGGAGGACGGACACCGGCGTCCACGCCACGGGCCAGGTCTTCTCCGTGGACATGGCGGAACGCTGGGATGCGCCGGCTCTGAGGAAGTCCCTCAACGCCCTCCTCCCGGACGACGTCTGGATCGAGTCGGCGACCACGGCGCCCCCGGACTTCCACCCCCGCTACGACGCCGTCCGCAGGACCTACCGGTACGAGGTCGGTCTTCGGCCCCAGGCGGCCTCCCCGTTCCACAAGAGATGGTGTTGGCCGCTGACCGACGCCCTGGACGTCCAGCTCCTCCACCAGGCCGCCTCGGTCGTGCCCGGTGAGCGGTCCTTCAAGGCTTTCGCCAAGGCCGGCCAGCCCGAGCGAGGCGAGCGATGCCATGTCCTCCTCGCGGCCTGGTCGGAGACCGGCCTGGGGATGCGGCTGACCATCACCGCGGATCGCTATCTCCACCACATGGTGCGCTACCTCACGGGCACGATGGTGGACATCGCGCGGGGTCGGCGCGCCCTGGACGATATGGCTAGATTACTCGACAACGAGCCCGACATGGTCACCTCGCCTCCGGCGCCCGCCTCCGGGCTCTTCCTCCATCACGTCGAATACCCGGACCCCGCCGCTTCATGAAGATCTTTCTCGATACCGCCGACCTCAGCGAGATCCGCCGCGCAGCCGACGCCGGCCTCATCGACGGCATCACGACGAATCCCTCGCTGGTCGCGAAGGTCGCCCAGGACGGCGGCGTCACGGACATGTACCGGGAGATCTGCGAGGCGGTGGACGGACCGGTGAGTCTCGAGGTGGTCGCCGTCGAGCGGGACGCCATGATCGAGGAAGGCCGGAAGCTCGCGGCCATCCACGAGAACGCGGTGGTGAAGGTGCCCCTCACCGAGGACGGCCTGAAGGCCTGCCGGGCCCTTCGCAGCGAGAACATCCCGGTGAACGTGACGCTGTGCTTCTCCGTCTCCCAGGCCCTCCTGGCCGCCAAGGCGGGGGCGTCGTTCATCTCACCGTTCATCGGAAGGATCGACGACATCTCGGGTGAGGGCATGCAACTGATCCATCAGATCCGCCAGGTGTACGACAACTACGGATTCGCGACCGAGATCCTGGCCGCGTCCATCCGCCACCCGATGCATGTGGTGGAGGCCATGCTCATCGGCGCGGATTGCTGCACCATCCCGTCGAAGGTCCTCTGGCAGCTCAGCAAGCACCCCCTGACCGACAAGGGCCTCGACGCTTTCCTGAAGGACTGGAATGCCGCCGGAACGGAAATCTGACGAGGGCGACGCCGCCCACTCCATGAACCCCTCTCTCCTGGACCGGGTGTTCGTGCCGCGGTCCACGTCTGGCCACCGCGTTGCGGTCCTGGCCCTTTTCGCGCTTCTCCCTCTCGGCGGGTGCTCACCGCCGTCGGCGAACGCCGAGGGTCAGAGTGCGTCGGCCACCACCCTCGCCGACGGGTTGCCGGAGCCGGGGGAGCGCGCCGAGACCGGGCAGAGACCGGCGACGAGCGCGTCAGTCGCCGGAGCCGGTGGCGAAGCGGGCTCCGCGACGGCCTCCGGCCAGTCTCTCGACGACAGCCGGACGACGGCCATCGTCCGCGCAACGGCCCGCGTCGCCCCGGCGGTGGTGAGCGTGAACGTGATCCGGACCCAGACCGTCCGGGCCCGGTCCGTCTGGGAAAGCCTCTACATGCCCCCCGGAGCCCAGCGTCGAAGCGCCAGCTTCGGCTCCGGCGTCATCGTGGGCGACGACGGCATCATCCTCACCAACGACCATGTCATCACCGGCGCTTCGCGCATCAGCGTGACCCTGGCTGATGGACGTGACATGGACGCCGAGGTGGTGGGAACGGACCCGGTGGCCGACATCGCGGTCCTGCGGGTGCGCGGCGAGAACCTGCCCACGGCGCCTGTGGGATCCGTGGACGGGGTCATGATCGGGGAGTGGGCCATCGCCATCGGCAACCCGCTGGGCAACTACGTCGGCGACAGCGAGCCCACGGTCACGGCCGGTGTCGTGTCGGCGGTGGACCGGAACATCGCCCCCTCGTCCGATGACGCGGGCTTCTACTTCGGCATGATCCAGACGGACGCAGCCATCAATCCGGGGAACTCCGGCGGGGCCCTGGTGAATGCCGCTGGCGAGGTCATCGGCATCAACGCGTCCATACTCTCACGCAGCGGTGGCTCCGAGGGGCTGGGCTTCGCCATCCCCATCGATCGGGCGCTCCTCATCGCCAGGGACTTCCTGGAGCACGGCGAGGTGCGACGGGCATGGTTGGGGGTCGACGTAGAGCCCGTGGAGGCCGACGAATGGGGCCGCACCCGAGGCGTACGCATCGCTCGCATCGCCGATGGATCGCCGGCGGCCGCCACCGGGCTGCGCGTCGGCGATCGGCTGATCCTCGCCAACGACCGTTCGTTGACGAGCCCCCTCGACTGGGAGGGGGTTCTCCTGGACCTTCGGGCCGGCGACGGCCTCGAGCTCCGGGTGCAGGGCCGCACGGAACCGGTGGTCCTCCGGGCCACGGCCTTCCCGTCGGCGACGGCGGCCCGGGTCACCCTTTTCCAGGGCATCGAACTCATCAGCGTCACCGCGCAGATCCAGCTCGAACGCGGGCTGACCAGCGAAGACGGTGCGCTCATCGTGAACATCGCGCCGGAATCGGCCCGGACGCTGGGCATCCAGGCCGGGGACGTCATCGTCCAGATGAACCGCACGAGAATCCGCTCCGCGGACGACGCCGCGCGCTTCTTCCAGTCCCTGACCGGCCGGGAGGGCCGCGTCATCGTCTACCTCGAGCGGAACGGCCAGCTCGGGACCCGCAATCTCTATTGGAGAGGCTGAGTTGGACCTCGACCGCTACACCCATCCGCTGACCGACCGGTATGCCTCCAAGGAGATGCAGCGGCTTTTCGCGCCGCGACGCCGCTTCGGCACCTGGCGACGCCTCTGGATCGCCCTGGCGGAGTCGGAAGCCGAGCTGGGGATCGACATCTCCGACGAGGCGTTGGAGCAGATGCGGGAGGCCGTGGACGAACTGGACCTGGAACGGGCCGCCGAGTACGAGCGCCGGTTCCGTCACGACGTCATGGCCCACGTCCACCTCTTCGGCGACGACGCGCCGGCGGCGAAGGGCATCATCCACCTGGGAGCGACGTCGGCCTTCATCGGCGACAACACGGATCTGATCCAGCACCGCGACGCGCTCAACCTGACGCGCACGCGAGTCGTGCGCTGCGTCGAAGCGCTGGCCGCCTTCGCCGAAGAGCACGCCGAGCTCCCCACCTTGGGCTACACCCACTTCCAGCCTGCTCAGCCTACCACCGTAGGCAAGCGCGCCACCCTATGGATCCAGGACCTGCTTCTGGACCTGGAGGAACTGGATCACCGCATCGCGACGCTGCGTTTCAGAGGTGTCCGGGGCACGACGGGGACCCAGGCATCGTTCCTCGAGCTCTTCGACGGCGACCATGACAAGGTGGACCGCCTGGACGAGGCCGTGGGTCGCCGCATGGGCTTCCAGGAAACGTACCCGGTGAGCGGCCAGACCTACGCCCGGAAGGTCGACTATGCCGTTCAGGCGTCCCTGGCCGGCGTCGCCGCTTCCGTCTCCAAGATCGCCCACGACCTTCGCATTCTGGCGCACCTGCGGGAGGTGGAGGAGCCTTTCGAGAGCGAGCAGATCGGCTCGTCGGCCATGCCGTACAAGCGCAACCCCATGCGGGCCGAACGCATGTGCGCCCTGGCCCGTCACGTCATCGTCCTCGCCCAGGATCCGGCGTTCACCGCCGCCACCCAGTGGCTGGAGAGGACCCTCGACGACTCGGCCAACCGCCGGCTCTCCATCCCCGACGCCTTCCTGGCCCTGGACGGATGCCTGGTGCTCCTGGAGAACGTCGCCCGCGGGCTCATCGTGAATCCCCAGGTCGTTCGAAGGAATCTCGCGGAGCACCTTCCCTTCATGGCCACAGAGACGATCTTGATGCACGCGGCCTCGCGGGGAGGTGATCGCCAGGAGCTGCACGAGAAGATCCGTCAGCACTCCATGGCCGCCGCTCGGCGCATGAAGGAGGAAGGAGCAGATGCCGATCTCCTGGAGCGGATCTCGGGCGACGACGCCTTTGGCCTCGACGCCTACGAACTCACGCAGATGGTCGATCCCATGCGCTTCGTCGGCCGGGCTCCGGCCCAAGTGGCCCGCTTCCTCGAACGGGTCGTGGCGCCCGTCCTCGAGGGCCAACGCCAGAACCTCGTGAACCTCGACGACCCCGACATCCATGTCTGATCAAAGCACCGTACATCGTTCCGATCTCGATCTCCCTCTCCTCCACCGCGGCAAGGTCCGCGATGTGTACGAGGTGGACGCCGACACCCTCCTCATGGTGGCCAGCGACCGCGTCAGCGCGTTCGACGTGGTGCTCCCCCAACCGATCCCCCACAAGGGAGAGGTCCTCACATTGGTGACGGCCTGGTGGCTGGAGCAGCTCGAGGACACCGTGCCGCACCACATCATCGCCGTGGATCCGGAGAAGATCATCGAGCGTCACCCCGAGCTCGCGGAGAGTCGCGACGCCTGGGCCCGTCGCGCGATGTTGGTCCACCGCACCAAGCCGGTGCTCGTGGAGTGCGTCGTCCGCGGCTACATCTCCGGTTCGGCGTGGAAGGAGTACAGCCGTTCCGGAACCCTCGCCGGGGAGGCCCTGCCCGAGGGCCTTCAGGAGAGTCAGAAGCTCGATCCCGCCATCTTCTCGCCGGCCACCAAGGCCCAGGAGGGTGAGCACGACGAGAACATCACGTTCGGTCAGACCAAGGAGATCCTCGGCGACGAGCTCGCGGAGCGGCTGAAGGACCTCTCACTGCGGATCTACGGCTACGGTCGCGACGTGGCCAACGAGCGGGACATCATCCTCGCCCACACGAAGTTCGAGTTCGGCTTCGACAAGAACGGCGAGCTCATCATCATCGACGAGGTGCTGACCCCCGACTCGTCGCGCTTCTGGCCGAAGGAGAGCTACGGCGTCGGTCGCGGACAGCCTTCCCTGGACAAGCAGCCCATCCGGGACTGGCTCGACACCCTCGACTGGGACAAGAGCCCGCCCCCGCCGGACCTGCCCGACGAGATCGTCGACGCCGCTTCGTCGCGGTACAAGGAGGTGTTCAAGCGCCTGACCGGGACGGCGCTGGACGAGTATCGACCTCCGCACTTCGGCGAAGACCGGTGAGCTTCGCCCGCGAAGGATACCCGTTCGCAGTTGCGGGCCTCCTCCTCGCGGGTGTCTGCTGGGCTGGTGTGTGGGTGCGGGTCGTCGACCCTGCGAGTTGGCCGGGCCGAGCGCTCGTCGTCGGGGCGTGGGCCTTCACGGTTCTTGCGGTCTTCGTGCTCTGGTTCTTCCGTGACCCGACGCCGGTGCTGCCAACCGATGCCGCCGCCGTGGTGGCGCCTGGACAGGGCAAGATCATCCTGGTGGAGGACGTCGATCACGTGGACGTGGTCGACGGGCCGGCCACGAAGATCTCCATCTTCCTCAGCGTCTTCGACGTGCACGTCCAACGAGCCCCCGTGTCGGGCGAGGTGGTCCACAAGGAGTACCGCCCGGGGAAGTATCTGGCGGCCTGGAACGACAAGGCATCGGAAGACAACGAGCAGGCGGCCCTGGGGATCCGTACCGATGAAGGCACGGTGCTGGTCAAGCAGATCGCCGGCCTCGTGGCCCGACGCATCATCACGGATCCGGCCGTGGGTGACTCCGTCGCGCTCGGGGGACGCTTCGGGCTCATCCGATTCGGGTCCCGGGTGGACCTGTTTCTTCCGGCCCACTGGGAGGTGACGGGAGCCGTGGGCGACAGGGTCGTCGTGGGCGCCACCACCATCGCACGGAGAGTCGCCGTGGCCGAGGAAGCTGGCGCGGCCGAGGAAGCTGGCGCGGCCGAGGAAGCTGGCGCGGCCGACGCTGGGGCCGGGCGCCCGGAGATGGTCGATGTAGGTGACCGAAGCGAGGCGTCTCGATGAACCGACCACCTCGCAGGCACTCGAATCTGCAGCGAGGGGTCATCATCCTCCCCTCGGCGTTCACGTTGGGCAACCTCTTCTTCGGGATATACGCCATCGTGGCGGCGGCCCGGGGCGACTTCACGTGGGCAGGATGGTTCATCATCTTCGCCGGCGTTCTGGACATGCTCGACGGGCGGGTGGCGCGCTTCACGCGCACCGGATCGGCGTTCGGGGCGGAGCTGGACTCCCTCGTCGACGCCATCTCCTTCGGTGTGGCGCCGGGCTTCATCATGTACCAGCTCTTCTTCGCCGCAGACGCCGGCTGGAGCTGGATCCTGATCTTCGTATACGTCACGGCGGTCGTGGTGCGCCTGGCGCGATACAACATCGAACAGGGCGGAGAGGCGAAGCGGTACTTCCACGGCCTGCCGTCTCCGTCGGCGGGGATGACGCTGGCATCGTACTACCCTTTCAGCCAGACGCCCTTCTTCCAGGCGTACTTGAGCGACTTCCCGTGGCAGCAGATCATGGGGATCGGGATGGTGCTTCTCGCCGTGCTCATGGTGAGTCACGTCCCCTACGCGAAGGTCGGCAAGATCGGGCTCCGGACGCCCCGTGGCCTGTTCAACACCGGCGTCGCGCTGTCGGCTCTTTTCCTCGCCATCTCGGTACCCCAGTACTACTTCTTCTCGGCCCTCCTGCTGTACATCGCGTGGGGGCTCATCAAATCCGTCCTCATCGGATTCCTCGATCGACTCCCTGGCGGCGATCCCCTCCTCGACGAGGACGAAGAGGACCTGGGCGCCGAACAGCGAGATTTCGACTACGCAGCCCTCGGCCCCCCGGGCCGTTCACATCGATCCCTCGCCGACGACGAGGGTATGGAGGATCAAGCGTGAGCCAGTACCGTCTCGTAGTCCGCGTGAAGCCACGTCCAGGACTTCTCGATCCGCAGGGCAAGGCCATCCATCATTCCCTGAACTCACTGGGATGGGAAGGCGTCGCCGACGTCCGCGTCGGAAAGGCCATCTACATCGACCTGGAAGCCGATTCTCCCGAGGCCGCCCTGGCCGCGGCGGATGAGATGTGCCGGAAGCTCCTGGCCAATCCCGTCACCGAGGACTTCGAGGTGGCGTTGGAGCAGGAGGCCACCGCGTCATGAAGGTCGCCGTCATCACCTTCCCTGGCTCCAACTGCGATCACGACCTCTACAAAGCCGCCCAGCAGGTAGGTGGGGACGCCTCTTTCGTCTGGCACCGCGAACGCGGGCTCGAGGGCTACGACGTCGTCCTCCTCCCCGGTGGCTTCTCGTACGGGGACTACCTCCGACCCGGAGCCATCGCCCGCATGAGCCCCATCATGGAAGACGTGGTGGCCTTCGCGAACGCCGGTGGGCCCGTCCTGGGCATCTGCAACGGCTTCCAGATCCTCTGCGAGGCGGGTCTCCTCCCGGGAGCCCTGGTTCGCAACGCCGCACTGAAGTTCCGGAGCCACGACGTGCGACTCCGGGTGGAGCGGGCGGACACCCTCTTCACCAGCGCCTACGAGGAGGGACAGGTCATTCGCGTTCCCATCGCACACGGCGACGGCAACTACGAGGCCGACGAGGCCACTCTGAACGCCCTGGAGGCCGAAGGCCGGGTGGTCTTCCGCTATGTGGACCGGAACGGCGAAGCCGTGGAAAGCGCCAACCCGAACGGTTCTTGGCACAACATCGCCGGCATCGTGAACGAAGGGGGCAACGTCCTCGGAATGATGCCCCACCCCGAGCGGGCCATGGAAGACATCCTCGGCTCCACCGACGGGGTCGGCGTCTTCACCTCGATGATGAACAGCCTGTCCACGGCCGCGGCGTGAGCGTGGCGCCCACCTCTCCACTTCAACGAAACGAGTCCCCAGCGTGAGCAAAGCCGACGGCACCGCCACGGCGACCCCCGTGCCCCCGAGAGAAGGCGACCCGGAGATCACCCCGGAGGTCGTAGCCGACCATGGGCTCTCCGAAGAAGAATACGAGCGCGTCTGCTCGGTCATGGGCCGCGAGCCCACCTTCACCGAGCTCGGCGTGTTCAGCGCCATGTGGTCGGAGCACTGCGGGTACAAGAACTCCAAACGGCTCCTCCGCCTCCTCCCCACCCGGGCGCCCTGGGTCATCCAGGGTCCTGGTGAGAACGCCGGCGTCATCGACGTCGGCGACGGCTACGCCCTGGCGTTCAAGATCGAGTCCCACAACCACCCTTCGGCGGTGGAGCCCTATCAGGGCGCCGCGACGGGCGTGGGTGGGATCCTGCGGGACATCTTCACCATGGGCGCCAGACCCGTGGCCGTTCTCGACTCCCTGCGGTTCGGTGATCTCGACAGTGGCCGGGTCCGCTACCTCTTCGACGGCGTGGTGAAGGGCGTGGGCGACTACGGCAACTGCGTGGGCATCCCCAACATCGGCGGCGAGGTGATGTTCGATCGCGGGTACGAGGGCAATCCCATCGTCAACGCCATGTGCCTCGGGCTCATGAAGCGGGAAGAGCTCATCACGGCGGCGGCGTCGGGGGTGGGCAATCCCCTCATGGCCGTCGGCGCACGGACGGGCCGCGACGGTATCCACGGCGCCACCTTCGCCAGTGAGGAGCTGAGCGAAGACGCCGACGAGTCCAGCCGTCCACAGGTACAGGTGGGCGATCCCTTCAAGGAGAAGCTCCTTCTCGAGGCCAGCCTTGAGCTCATCGCCAGCGGAGCCATCAGCGCCATTCAGGACATGGGCGCGGCAGGGATCACGTCGTCGGCCTCGGAGATGGCCGGCCGGGGCGGCAGCGGTGTCGAGATGGAGATGACCGACGTCCCCGTCCGCGAAGAGGGCATGACGCCCTACGAGATCCTCCTGTCCGAGTCCCAGGAGCGCATGCTCGTCGTGGCGGAAAAGGGGCGCGAGGACGAGGTCCACCGGATCCTGGAGAAGTGGGAACTGGAAGCCGCTGTCATCGGACAGGTCACCGACGACGGCATGTTCCGGGTGCTGGAGAACGGCAACGTCGTCGCCGACATCCCCGCCCTGCCCCTCACCGACGGCTGCCCGACGTACGAGCGCGAGGGCATCGAGTCGGAGGAGATCATCGCCCTGCGCGAGATGGACCTCGGCGAGCACCTCATTCCCGAGGGCGACCTCTCCAAGAGCTTCCTCCTGCTGCTGGGCTCGCCCAACGTCGCGTCGAAGCAGTGGATCTACCATCAGTACGACACCACGGTGCGCACCTCTACGGCGGTTCGGCCGGGTTGCGATGCCGGGGTCGTGCGGATCCGCGGCACCCGGCGAGCCGTGGCCGCCACGACGGACTGCAACGGGCGCTTCGTCTACCTCCGGCCGAACACGGGCGCCATGGCCGCCGTGGCCGAGGCCGCCCGGAACCTGGTGTGCGTCGGCGCCATGCCCACCGCCATCACCAACAACCTGAACTTCGGCAACCCGCTGAAGGCCCACATCTACTTCCAGCTCCGTGAGGCGGTCCTCGGCATGCGCGACGCCTGTGCCGCCTTCGAGACGCCGGTCACGGGTGGAAACGTCTCGCTCTTCAACGAGACGGACGGGCAGGCCATCTACCCCACGCCGGTCATCGGCATGGTGGGCGTCATCGACGACGTGGACCGCATCACCCCCAACGCCTTCCGCAACGTCGGCGACGACATCGTCCTCCTCGGCGAGAACACGGGAGAGATCGGGGGCTCGGAGTATCTCTACGTCACCGCTGACCTGGTGGCCGGCGAGCCGCCCTCGGTAGACCTGGAGGGCGAGAAGCGGCTGCAGCAGGCCGTCCTCTCCATGATCCACGAGGGCCTGGTGAGCGCGGCTCACGACTGCTCCCAAGGAGGCCTCGCGTCCACCCTGGCCGAGATGGCGCTGGGCGGCGGCGAAGACCCCCTCGGCGTGGAAGTCGAGATCGACGAGGAACTGCGCCCGGTGGTCTCCCTCTTCGGTGAAGCCCAGGGGCGCGTCGTCGTTTCGTGCGACCCGGCCGCTACCGAGGCCCTCCTCCGTTCGGCGGAGCGATACGAGGTGCCGGCGCAGAAGATCGGGACCGTCGTCGCCTCCGAGCGTGGTTTCACGTTGAAGGTCCGCGACGCGTCGGTTTCGGCGTCCTTGTCCGACATGGCGGAGGCATACTTCCAGGCCATTCCGAAGATCATGGACATCTCTCCCACCGTGGAGTCGTAGGACGATGTGCGGAGTCGTCGGCATCAGTGGCATCGAGAACGCGGCGCAGAAGGCGTTTCTAGCCATGTACGCCCTGCAGCATAGAGGGCAGGAAGCAGGAGGCATCGTCTCCTTCGACGGCGCCGACGCCCGGGTTCACAAGGGCGCGGGACTGGTGTCGGAGATCTTCGACCACGAGGCCCTGGCCGACCTGCCCGGCGATACCGCCGTCGGCCACGTGCGATACTCCACCGCCGGTGGGGGTAACCTGGCCAACGTCCAACCCATCACGGCGAAGTACGCCCGGGGAAGCCTGGCCCTGGCCCATAACGGGAACCTCACCAACCAGCTCGCCCTTCGGCATCGCCTGGTGGAAGAGGGAGCGATCTTCAGGTCCTCCTCGGACTCTGAGACGCTGGTCCACCTCATCGCCAAGTCCCGTGAAGACACCATCGACGGGCAGGTCCTGGACGCCCTTGCCCACCTCGAAGGGGCCTTCTCCATGGTCCTCGCCGTCGACGACACCCTGTACGCTGCGCGGGACCCGCGGGGCTTCCGACCGCTGGTGTTGGGGAGAAAGGACGACGGGTTGGTGGTGGTCTCCGAGACCTGCGCTCTCGACATCCTCAACGCCGAATACGTTCGCGACGTAGGGCCCGGCGAAGTACTCAAGATCCAACAGGGCCGCGTGGAGACACTCCCGGCCCTCGCGCCGGCCCCCGAACACGCGCCGTGCATCTTCGAGCTCGTCTACTTCGCTCGTCCGGACTCGCGCATCTATGGTGTGAGCGTCGATCGCGCCCGGCGAGCCCTCGGGCGCACGTTGGCCCGAGAGCACCCGGTGGAGGCCGACTGCGTCATCGCGGTGCCGGACAGCGCGAACTCCGCCGCCCTCGGCTTCAGCGAGGAGAGCGGGATTCCCTTCGAGTTGGGCCTCCTTCGAAACCACTACGTCGGGCGGACCTTCATCCAGCCCGACCAGAGGGATCGGGATTTCGGCGCGCGCATGAAGTACAACCCCGTACGGGAAGTACTGGCGGGTCAGCGGGTGGTCGTCGTGGACGACTCGCTCGTGCGAGGGACCACGAGCCGCAGCCTCGTGCGCATGCTGCGGCAGGCGGGCGCGGAGGAGGTGCATCTCCGGATCGGCAGCCCGCCCGTCCGGTCCCCCTGCTTCTACGGGATCGACATGCCGACCAAGAGCGAGCTCATCGCCGCCAATCTGGAGGTGGCCGACATCGCGCGACGAATCGGTGTGGACTCCCTCGGCTACCTCTCCTTGGACGGACTGGTCGACGCCGTGAAGCAGGCAGGCCCATACTGCACGGCGTGCTTCTCCGGAGACTATCGGGCCCCCCTGGTGGACGTCCGCGACGGCTACCTCACCCTCGAGGGTCCGGCGACGAAGGAGCTGGAGCCCTCGCCCCTCGGCGCCGCCGCCGGCGTGGATTGAGGCAGCTGTCGGTCCCGGCGTGAGCAATCGCCTCCACCGACTGCCCAAAGCGGAGCTCCACGTCCACCTGGACGGGTCTCTCCGACCCGGAACCCTGATCGACCTGGCTCGGGAGCGCGGCGTCGCCCTCCCGACCGACGAGGTGGGTGCGTTGGCCGACTACATGGTCGTGTCCGACGCGACGAGCCTGGAAGAGTACCTGGAACGCTTTGCCGTCACCCTCTCCGTTCTGCAGGACGGTCCGGCCCTGGAGCGAACCGCGTACGAGCTCGCCCTCGACAACGCGGCGGAGAACGTCCGCTACGTCGAAGTTCGCTTCTGTCCCCTCCTGAACACCGACGGCGGCCTCACCCCCGACGAGGTCCTCGAGGCCGCCATTGCCGGTCTCCGGCGAGCGGAGACCGAGGTCGACATCACCGCCCGCGTCATCGTCTGCGCGTTGCGGTCCCTGGCCCCCACCACGTCCGCCGAGATGGCGGAGCTTGCGGCCGCGTATCTCCACCGGGGCGTCTGCGGTTTCGACATCGCGGGGGCAGAGTCGGGATTCCCGGTGTCGGACCACGCCGAAGCATTCGGTCTGGCGGCGGCTCGGGGCGTCCCCATCACCATCCACGCTGGGGAGGGCTACGGCCCGGAGTCCATCCGCCAGGCGCTCGAGATCGGCCACGCGACGCGCATCGGGCACGGCACCCGCCTCCACGAGGACAAGGGGCTCACAGACGAGGTCCGGCGTCGACGAATCCCCCTGGAAATCTGCCTGACGTCCAACGTCCAGACGGGAGTCGTCACGTCGATCTCCGCCCACCCCGCACGTCGCTACTACCTGGCGGGTCTTCCCATCACCCTGTGCACGGACAACCGCCTCATGTCGGGGGTCACCGTCACCGACGAGTTCCAGAACGCGGAGCAGGCGCTCCGAATGAGCTGGGCGGAGCTTCGCGACGTGGCCCGGATGGGGTTCGAGCACGCCTTCGTGGAATCGGACGTGAAGGAAGCGCTACTTCGGCAATTCGACGAAGTGGCTGCGGAGCTCACCGCCGAAGCGCGCGTCGGCGACGGGCAGTAGACCCCACGGACAGGCTGCCGCCGCGGGGAGCACGTCTACGAAGTCGCCCGCAGGGTCTCCTCGGCGAGGTCCACGAACTCCGAGGACCCCATATAGAGGGGCACTCGTTGATGCAGGGACTCCGGCACGATGTCGAGGATGTCGTGCTGGCCGTCACTGGCCCGGCCGCCCGCTTGCTCGACGATCATCGCCATGGGAGCCGCTTCGTACATCAACCGCAGCTTGCCTTCGGGGTTCTTCGTCTCCCCGGGATACATGAAGATGCCGCCCTGTAGAAGCGTCCGATGGATGTCGGCTACCAGCGATCCGATGTAGCGGGAGCCGAAGCCGCCCTCGGTCTTCATGTGGCTCACCAGACGTTGCTGCCCAGCAGACCACCGCGCGTAGTAGGCCTCGTTCACCGAGTAGACCTTCCTCGGTGGGTCGGGGATCCGCATGTTCGGATGACTGAGGATGAACTCCCCGATGGACGGGTCGAGAGTGAACCCGTGGACCCCGGCGCCGGTGGTGTACACCAGCATCGTCGAAGACCCGTAGAGAACGTACCCGGCGGCCACCTGATCTCGCCCCGGCTGAAGGCAGTCAGCCAGGGTTCCCCGATCGCCTGTCGAGACCTTGCTGTGGATGCTGAAGATGGTCCCGATGGAGACGTTCACGTCGATGTTCGACGATCCGTCGAGAGGATCGTAGATGACCACGTAGTCACCGGTCGGGAACTTGTCCGGGATGGGAATGAAGGTCTCGTTCTCTTCTGACGCCATGCAGGCCAGGAGTCCGGTGTGATCCAGGGCCCGGTACATGACGTTGTTGGCGAAGACGTCGAGCTTCTGCTGGGTTTCGCCGTGCACGTTCTCGTCGTCGGACGCTCCCAGAATGTCCACCAGACCCGCCTTGTTCACCTCTCGCCCAATGACCTTGGCGGCCAGCGCGATGTCCGACAGGAGGTTGGTGAAGGCGCCGGTGGCCTCCGGGTAGTTCCGCTCCTGCTCGATGAGGAAGCGGGAGATGGTGACGACGTGGGTGTCAGCTTGCATGGTGAGCGTGTCGGCGGTTCGGTGTGGCGGCTCGGGGAGGAGCGCTCAAACTACAGAATTCCACCGCGCGGTGCGCCCGCTCCCGGGGTGGTTCCCCGGCGAGCCACGGCTCCCTCACGGGTCGAGTCGTACTTCGATTCGACCTCGCCGGTCGACGAGTATCCGTATCTCTCCGTGGACGTCCGTCCGGAGGACCCTCGCGCCGGCCTCGTCCAGGCGTCGCACCACCTCGGCGTGCGGATGGCCGTACCGGTTGCGACGTCCCGCCGACACGATGGCGAACTCGGGCCGGGTGGCCCTCAGGAGGTCCGGATGGGTGGAGGTACGGCTCCCATGATGGCCGACCTTGAGCACGTCGATGTCGCCCACGGCGTCGGCCACGGCCCGCTCCACTTCCACCCCGGCGTCTCCGGTGAGGAGAGCCTCGAAGGTTCCCCACCGGACAAGCAGAACCACCGACGCCTCGTTGGCTTCGGCCGGCAGGACCTCACCCGGATGAAGCACGGAGAAGCTCACCCCGTCCACGGTCCACGACATGCCGGCTCGAGCGCCGGTCCAGGGCACGCCAGCCTCCCGCGCCGCTGCGAGAACCTCCATGTACCCGTCCTTCGGAGCCGGAAGCATGGGATCCAGGACCCGGCCCACCTGGAAGGACTCCAAGACCGGCGCGGCGCCGCCGAAATGGTCGGCGTCGGGATGCGTGAGGACGAGCGCTTCCAGGCGCCGCACCCCACGCTCCCTCAGTGCCCGGACCACGGGGTGGCTCGGCGCCGCACCGTCGTCCGGAGGGCCCGCGTCCACCAGGAGCCACCGGCCCCCTGGGCTGCGAATGGCGATGGCATCGCC